>WUAM01000383.1:7665398-7694032 GCA_024336885.1 Actenoides hombroni
AAATTAAAGGGGTTTTCCCTTTAAGTGTAGTAACAGAGCTGAACCCCTCTACCCCCCCCAAATTAAGTGCAGCCAGAAATGGTTCTCTGTAATACTTCTGATACCACGCTTTAAAAATTAAAACCTACCACTCCTCTTTGTCCCCAAGACGTAATTCATGCAAAATTGCTACTTGTTTAAATAAGTTATAAAAGTTGATATCTCAGGCTAGAAGAAGCTGTAGTCTCGGTTATTCTTTAGTTGGCAGGCACTGTACATACATACTGGGTACAGACACATGCCGAATCTGCTTTGCATTGCTTTTTGCATTGTACAATTCACAAATCTGACATCATTAAAGCAGTTAATTACCTTTGATGGAAGGCTGCAGTGAGGCCATCTACATTTATCAAACAAGCAGCTGGTTAAGATAGTAAGTACACTTCCCCCCCACCCCCGGCGCTCCCCAAAATGCTGTTATCTGTCACACATTGCTTCTCTGAAGTGGTTAAATTTGGTGTGCACATTAATGTGCAAATGTGTTGCCATAGGAACTGCAGCCTCCATTACGCCTCAATGACACCATTCAGCAAAAGCCAAAACTAAAAATAACAACAACGACAAAAAAAACCTCCCTTAAAAATAATAATAAAAAAATGAAACAAACAAACAAACAAAAACCCCAAAAGGCAGCAAAGAGAAAGTCCAACGCACATGCGGAGCCTGGCCCAGGACTGCAGGTTACGTGTGGCTACAGAACAGCGCAGCAGATACTTAGGTTTGATCGTTAACTTCACGCTATGGTACAAATGGGGCTCAGAGTTCGGCCGGTCGGAGTCTGTGCTGGCTTAGGAAGGAGGTGGGGGAACGGAGCAGAGTCGTGGTTACCGGATGCACCCAGGGTCTCTCGGACATTTGGCAGAATGAGGCACATCCAAAGAAAGTGCAACACCAGTGCCGCGGTGGCAGTGCGATGTGCTGGGTGGAGGGCAGGGCGTGCACGCGCTTTCCTCTTCATGCATTGCAGCAAGCGGGGCGGGGCGGGGGGGGGGGGCAGGGGGAGTTGCCCCCCCACCTTTTCTTTGAAAACTATGAACCAGTAAATAACGGTCAGACGAATGTATATTCTACTTACTGGTGCGTGAAATACTGAAAACTGCATTCAAGTAATATCTCTGCACTATTATGAATGCATCACTATCGTATCTTACATTTGGAAAAGGAGAAGACTATGTACAGAGGAGTAGTGGTACTATTTTGCAGCTAAGTTTCTGTGCTTTACGGAGGTACCTGGGAAGGAGAGGCCGCCGCTCCGCTCCGCTCCACCCCGCCGGGTCGCAGGCAGGACTCCCAGCACCACCACCTACAGCATGCGAGGAAGGAGCGCTGCTCGGCCGGACGATCGAGCTGCACGGAGCAAACCAAAAGATGACGTGAGGGAACAAAAATTCAACCCAAAATTGGCAAATCAACGGTGACGAGAAATAGACGGGTAATTTATTATTTTTGAAGGGGACGAGGAGGAAAAAAAAATAAATTGATTTGTTTTGTTTGTTTGGGTTTTTTTTTTATTCTTCCCGCAGCTGCAGGCGGTAGCGGTGGTAGCGGAGCTGGAAAAACATTCTCTCCAGTAAGGAGCGCGTCATCCCCGGCAGGGCGTAATGTTCGACAACACCAACGTGCTTGAACCCCAAGGACTCGTAGAGCTTGTGGGCCGCCATCTTCACGGCCGTGGTTCCCAGCACGACGGAGGAGTAGTTGTTGAGCATGGCAAACTCCAGCACTTTGCGGCCCAGGGCCTTGGCGATCCCCTTGCCGCGGTAGTTGGAGTCAACGGACATGCGGCGCAGCTCCACCGTGTTGTCTTCCTCGTTGCCCCGAGCTGCCACGATCCCCACCACGTTGCCGTCCAGGACGGCGACCCAGAAGCAGGAGCCTGCGGGAACAAAGCAGCACATGTAGCCACCAGCCAGCCCGGACGGGAGAGGCAGGCGAAGCACCCGTTGACAAACGCACTGATGGGAGCCAGGCTTGGGGTCAGAAATCACTTCTGTCATACATGGAGACTAAAAACTTCCATAACTACGGACAAAACTTTCTTTTCGCTTAACGCTGTGCAGGGAAAGTTGTTTCCCCAGGGAAAAAGCACTACAAACCAAACCAAGACTCCCAAGACCACGCATTATGAAGTGTATTTGGCTGCCATCACAGACAGGTAATGATCCTCAGCTCATGGTGGCACAGAGCAGGTAGCTTCCGAGCTGCACACCGTCACTCTTCCCTGTCCTACTAGTAACTTGACTGCAGCGAGTCCCAGATCTGCCCCAGCACAGCACAACCCATCTCTGGCTGCCTTTTGCACCCCACGCTGAGACCCACTGGCAGCACAGGCACCACTCACGCGCTTTGCTGCCAAACTCCTCCTTTACTGGGATCACACTCCCCAGAGGCTCCAGCACACCTCGCCTGCAGTGTAGGCAGCTCATCGCCACGCTCATTGGCTGAGAGCCACCCGTGTGCCCTGAGCAGACCTGCAAGCAGAGGTGGCCACAGGGGAGCAGCACTGGCTGGTGCACAAAGCATCCTTGGTGACTTGAGAGGGCAGGATCCAAGCCGGCTGACAGGAGGAAGAGGCTGAGAACCATTGCCAGGTGCTGTGGGGAGAGGCAGGGAGCCAGCTCAGAACAGGATGGGAACCTTGGTGCTGGGACAGAGGAAAGGTGGTGGAGCCTCCCTGACTCTAGGAAACATGTGCCTGCTGTAGGCCAGACACCAAGCCATGGTCCCAGCCTCTTGAAAGGATGTCGCTTTTTAGGTGAGATACAAGAGCAGCCCTGACGGCCCAGGGCTCTCAGTGGCTCCTCCTGCCATCCACTTCTCTACCTACAAGGACCTGATATAAGAGGCTAAACAAATGACTGGCTCATTTCTGACCTCTCCCCCTGGCTAAGTGCATCCTCATCTTGTGGACTTCAGGAAGTCAGTGCAGGACCTACCTAAGACAGCTTCAAACAGCAAATCCAAAATGGGCAGCAAGATGCTGCTGGTAATAAAAAACTAGGACCATGAAAGCCAGCAGAGCACCAAGAGTAGCAAATACCATATATAGCCCCCAGAAAGAGCATCATCTATGCACAGCCAAGATCAGGCTCACCCACCCCTTGCTTATGGGTACTTATGGCCATGTCTCCCTTGGTTTGGAGCTCCTGCTCCTCCTCTGCTGATGTGTGCCAGGCAAGAGCATCTCACAAGCTGAAAACACGCTGTTCCAGCAGCTTGGGCCTAAACCCACACAGAGTTTCAGCGAGCAAAACCAGCCCCTCCTGAGTGGTGGCCCAGCCCTGGTCAGCAGGCACACTGCTCCAGGTTTGGGGGTCAGCACTGCTCCTCTGACATGGGGCTGAAGGCTCCGTAGGTCAAATGCTGTATTCAAGGTCAAAGCAAAAACCAATCTAATCAAAGCCCAGCAGCCTGAAGGGCAACCAACTGGGCTCAGGGCAAGCATCTTGGGGTCCCAAGCACACTGACCAATGCCCCAGTTATGAAGTTCAAATAAAACTGGGCCTTGCTGGAGAGAGGCATTGAAACCATCCCACCCCACTACTTGTGCTGGTCAACAAATATTAAAGCTGATGCAATTTGAAAATGCTGTAACTCTGGAGTACAGCATCACTTGGCCCTACCTGAAAGGGAAGAAAAAAAATAAAATTGGAAATTCAAGTAACAAATTACTCAGATCTTAACTAAAGATCTTTACAGAAAATCCTGGTGAAGAAAAAGTCTCTTCAGGTGAACTGAAAAGACCTATGTTGTCAGCACAGGGCAAATATGACCTTAGCTTGGCTATTGCTTAATTAACACCCAAGAAAGCCACTACTCAATTACAGTTGCTAACAAGGGGCACAGACAGGTCTCTTGGCAAGAAGGAAAGCACTGACTTTCAGTGTTCAGGAGCAACGCGGATTCATGTGGAGGAGGAAGACCCGACGAGGACCCCCTGGCATGCTGTGACCTGCTGCAGGTGGTGGCCTTCTCCTTCCCCAGTGCTAAGCAGAAGAAAACCTGACTTGGGCAGCAGCTCCACCTTTAGCATCAACCCTGCCAACTGCCCCAACCCAACTGCACGGCCCGTCTCTGCGTGGATCAGCATTAAACAGCCCGGGTGGGTGCTCGGGGTGCACAGCATGGAACGGAGCGGGAGGGAGGGGGAATGGCAACTCAGAGTCCTTTGTTACTGGAGGGGAGCAAAGCATATGGTGGCAGGAGGGGTTTCCCTGGCTGCTGCCTGTGGGATAAATGCACCTTGTGACTCGGTGGTCACCAGAAAAAGATGGGCAAAGTCTTGAGCGCTTCCCCACGGCACGGCCCAGCTGCTGAGGAAAAGCCGAGTACAAAGGAAGCCCACGGAACCAGCCCAAGTTCAGCCCAGCACATGAAGCTCATCTCCACCTTCAGAGCAACATGCAGCTCCAGCAACGCTCGCTTCTGTTCCCCCTGCGAGTCACTGCACTGTCACTATCTAGGTCAACAGCTCATTTTTAAAACACCGGGACCCATCTTGACCCATTTATCACAAGCAGTTGTCTTTCCCCCGCTGCCACATTGACAGCGTGGCTCGTTCCCCGGCATTCACCTGGAGCTCAGAGTGTCATTTATTCAGACACGACCCCAGACAGAGACCTACAAGCGCTGAAACCCGGCAGCCGCCTTCCCTCCGAATACAAATGGCAGAGCCGAGACCTCCTGGCTCTCTGCTCCGCAGCACTGGTTTTAAACCGCCCATCACGGGGTGGCTCTGCCAGATGCAGAGGTGGGATGCTCCCCTGGGAACACACACTGCTGTCCCCAGCACCCACTTGGTCCTAAGCCAGCCCCCAAAATCGCCAAGGTAGCAGCTATCAGCCGGTGCCCAGCAAGTCACAGCCGGTGGCACGGCCACCACGCTCTGCTCATCCAGCCCTGTAGCAGTGACACCTCCTGGAACTGCTTCTTCAGCAAGTCTGTCTCGTTTTCCTCAAACCAGAGACACCAACCCGGGTTCCTCCTGGCCTGAGGTTAGGTAATTACTTCTCTGATTGCTTCCCACTTTTATTCCCGATTTGCCCTTCTTAGAAAGCACCTCTCCTCTGTGCCCACCAAGCCCAAGAGGCTGCTAAAGCTCCTTCAGCAACACTTCCCATATTTGTAAAATGGCACGTTTCTAGTATTTTTGAGTCTTTTGCCTATTTAAACCCCAAATCTGGATGTGCTCACCACAGCACAGCCCCCAGGCCTCTCTGACTGTCCTCCAGGACAGAGGCCATACCCTCATACTCGAACGTCCCAGCAGGGACCAGCCAGGGCAAGCAGCATAATGGCAAAACCCACAGTCCTTGTTAGTTTTTACTTACAACTTTAAAGCTTAATTATAATAATTTTGAGTTCAACGTGAAGAGAAATAGTATCTGGCACATCTCCCAGTGTGTGTTGTACACACAACGCTTGCAATTAGCAGCAGACAGGACACATCTGCTCAAACAATGCACTTTGTATTTGGCTCTCATTTCCACCAGTGCCATCAATCCCTCAGACTTTTGCCCTGCCACCCACCTTGTGTCTGCATCTGTTCTGAGGATCACCAGTGGACAGATCCTTCAGCCTGCCAAAGACACCTTGAGTTTCCAAAGGACCGTTTTCTGGCATCTCCTTGGCCTGTAGGAGCAGCTTTCACCCCTGGGGTTGTCAAAACCCTCGTCCAGAGAGCTCCATGCCACTGGGATTTGCTACTGAAAGCTGTTTTGGGGTCCCCACCATGTGCTGCTGACCTTGGGCTGAGACCTCCTCTCATCTGTGCAAACTCTCTAGTTTCAGAGCAGGAACACTGAAGGTCTTCAGTTTGATTTTTACCTAATCTCAACATGCTTTCAGCAATCCTAGCCAGCAGCAGCTGCTCACCATATCCGCTCTTCCTGCAGCACCTAGTCTGACGTGGGGTGGAAGCACCCTGGGAAAACTACCCCACACTACCATCCCCCAGGGATGGGGGGGGGAGGCATCTTCCCCATCTTCTCAGGACCCAGGGGACTGACTCAGAGCCTGTCTTGTTTTTGCACTTTTTCGTACCTAGGATGAAATCAAATTAACTTCATCTCGCCTGTCAGCAAGGAGCAACAGCCTTGTTTGCAGCACTATTAATAACAGGAGCTGATGTTTTACTCGCACCACTACCTGAAAATAATCGCTGCTGCAAAGATAAACACGAACCCTCACGGCTACAACTCTCCCTGCCCTTTGGATGCTCCTCTCGTGGCAGCACCTCTGTCTCTGCCTTCGCTCTCATCTGCCCCCATTTTCTGAGGTACCCCTGTCAACTCACTGCTATGGTTATCCAAAGCCCTTCCGGCTCACTCCATGGTCTGGTCTTCATGGACATCTTGAATTTAACTACAGCTGCCCTGTGAACACCACTCCGGAGTAGCAAAGACACCTACTGGGGGTACCTACTGGAGTCATTAGCTGTTTCCAGCCAAACATCAAGTCTTTTTGCAGCACTGTCCCATGCCTCCCAATCCAAGGCTGCCAACAGGCAACGGTGAGGAGAAGCAGCCATGTAAAGTAAACCATCACCTTGCCTGGTTATCTTCCACTCCCCCAGCCCATTGCCTCACCATGCAGTGTCTTGACTTCAGGACCTCACAGGCAAAAGCTATAATAAAGGAAGACATTTTTTACACTGAGGGGAATGAGACACTGGAACAGGTTTACCAGGGAAGTTGTGGATGCCCCATCTTTGGAAATGTCAAGGTCAGGTTGGACAGGCTTCGAACAACCTGATCTATTCAAAGATGTCTCCTCTGGGCATGGTAGGGGTGCTGGACTAGGTGATCTTTAAAGGTCTCTTCCAACCCAAACCATTCTATGAAAAAAAGTACTTGGAATGTACACGTCTATGAAAAGGGCACAAAATGACTGAGATGTGCGTAACAAGGAAGATGATTTTGGGTTGTTCATCCTTCACAGCAAGGTCAGATGTGGTTGCTCAGCTGATGGCACCCAGTGCCTGAAAGCATACGTGATGGCAGTGTCTTTCTGCTCTAAATTTAATTACGATTCTCAGCTTTTGAGGAGCAAAAGAGAGCATTCTTCCAATCCGCCCACCCTTCTCCTGGAGTGCAGGCTGCCCTCAGGCTACACACCCCACTGCCAGCCCCAGGGACTTCCCTGGACTGGTGGCACTGTGCTGGCTGCTTCTCTTCCACCCAAAGCACCCACCACTCCTGTCCAAGGAGGACGTGCTGTATGAGCCCCCAGCTGTGCTTGCAAACCTCTTCTCCCCCTCTCCTGCACTGTCATGAGCTGCACAGCTCTCCCACACACAGCCGATGAGGATGGTGGGTGAAAATAAATTCATTTATTTTTGCTGCAAATTCTTCTACACCCTTTGGTGAATAAAATGCCAGTGGGTGGATGGGTGGAAAGATTAGAGCCAAAACCAATGGTAGAGTAGAAGTGAGGGGGAATACGAGACATCAGCCTTCCCCACCAGCATGAGACCTACATGATTGATTGTAGCAGGTTCACACAGCCTTCCTAAGTCCCTTAGAGCTTGAGGACTGCTACCCCAAAAACCAGAATTTAACATCAGCGTGTTGCTTTGAAAAAGCAAAGATCTGTCAGGTACTTTTAAAATCCATTGTTTTCTACCAAATTCTAGTATTTCAACAGGAGCAAGCGAAGCACTGCCACCCCAGAATGTCCTGAACTCACACCTGGGTCCTCCCCAGTGCCAGTACCCATGCATCAAGGGACGAGGGGCTGAGCCAGGTAAAACCTATCCCTGCTTTCCCCAGGGCTGGAGAGAGGACAGAGCAGCTCCTGCAGCCACCACCCACTGCTGATGCTAATTTTGCAGGGGTGGGGCTGCATCCCTGTGGGAAGGAGTTTTCCTTGGAAGCTCAGCATGGCAAGCATGGAAACCTTGCTGAGAGGCAGGTCAGTCTTTTCCCTCTCTCTTCAAGGGTGGCACTGCTATCTCCTGCCACTGAGCTCTTATTAACTCCTGAGGGTTATTCGTTGAATGTAATTTCCAGACAGATGTGGAACTTCTCAAGGCAATGTCCCTTCAAGCACAAACTGTGGTTTTCAGTTATACTTTAGTGTGTCACAATGATGCAGATGTGAATAACTTCACTCCTGGCTTAAAGCTGTCCCAGGTGACATCCTCAGAGCATCATCTAGATGAAGGGACCAGCAGAGCCACTCAGCAGCTACCACTACCACCGCTGGGAACCCTCCAGGCAAACACCAGCTCCTCTACATGCTTACAGCACAGCCAGAAAAGAATCCAATGATGGCCACCATGAGAAATGGAAGTTGCTATTAAAAAAATCTCTGGCCAGGCCCCTAAAAAGTAATAATCAGGAACCTGCATCACCAGCAGAGATGTGATGTGTGTGAGCTCTGGAAGAGGAGGGAGGCTGCCCACTGGTTCAGTGTGTGTGTCTTCAGGGCTCTGCTGGGACAAGCAGCACCCTGCACAGGGCAAACATTCCTCTCCATCCTAGAGTTTCCCCCAGGCTGCTACAAAGGAGCAAAAGGTGGTGGTGGGGGAAACAAACATAAGAAAATTATCCCCGTGCTTCCCATAGGACAGGACCTCCAACTGCCTGTGTCCCTCACTCCTAATATACCCACGTAAAACGTTGCCAAAAGTGACAGGCTTGCTAATCCTAGAGATCCGAATGCTCCTGAACTCCTCCCTGCCGCTCGCTGACTCGGCGCAGCGCAGCCCGGCACACCACCACCGCACGGAAATGCCAGGGCAGAGGAAATGCAACACGCCGTTACATCATGAAGTTTTAAATACTTGCCCTTGGAGCCCCTTGTTCAGCCTCCTGTGCCACCTTCCGGTGTGATTTTGGCCAGAGCAGCAGCCCTTTCTGCCAACCAGGAGCTGTCTTGCACTGGACACAGCACTTGGCAATTATTTCTAGAGAAGGGGTTAAAAAGCCCCAAAGCTCAGGCAGTCTCCAGTCCAAAGCTGGCTGTGCTGTGGCTGTGCATTGCTGATGCCATTTAAATCCCTGCCTTCACACCCAGCTGGGTTTTGGAAAGGGAGCAGAGGAGCTCAGCACTAGAGGCAGCTTTCTGTCCTTCACCCTGCCCCTCCACCCTCGGCAAAACGCAGGGCATACCAGTCGAGTTACATCGATGTCAAGGGAGAAAGGAGGCTCCTCTGGGCAGAGCGCAGCTGTCGCGCTCTGAACGTGGCACAGTCGTGGCACGGCGGCTGTCACACTGCCACCGACACAGGCAGCTTGGGCACAGGGACTAGCCAAGGGCAGGCAACAGCTGTACCTGCCTCTGCCTGCAACTGCTCAGCTCGCCAGGATGGGGAGGGATTTAGTTCTGCATTTGAGGCACATCATTGCCCTGTCATCTCTCCTTACCTTTGTCTTTCCCACGTCTTCAGCTCCTCTCCCACCTTTCTAGTTCCCCTCAGCTTCAAGCAGGGATGTGTAACAGCTCCCACGACTTCTGCTAATAACTCTACACTCGACTTCAGTTAAAAGGCATTCCCGGAGGGCTCCTACAAAATTTCAGAGTAGTTTATGGCCATGGAAACTGGGTGACGTGTGAGAGACCCTGACTCTAACACTTCTGAAACCCACGAGCATCCCTCTACACCAGACAAGGCCCAGGCACGGGGGAACTAAAAATGTCAGGGACACACAAGAATTATTTGTGCATGAAATTAGAAGTGCTGTGGAACCCCTTCTGTCCCATAAATAATTCCACATAACCTACCACCGCAAGATTCATTGCCCTGGTATAAATAACTCCCTGCTGGACGAGCACGGGGCAGTGCATCTATATGTCGAGGGTGGGTGACACTCCTTGATTCATAGGCATCTGGGCAGCAGGCGATGCAATCACCTACACAGCTTGAAAAGAGATGGATGATTCGGTCCTGAGCAACCAGCTCAGCTACTTCTCCATCTACCGTCTTTTCTGTCCTTGCTACCTTTCACCTGTGTTGTTACCAAGGGCTGAAGCTACTTACCACCATCTGTAAGCTCAGGCAAAGCCTCCAAAGCCACAATCAGCAGAGGATGGGTGGGAGGACAGTGACATCCAGCATTCAACCTGCAACGTGACCACAATGTGGTTCCACGCACGTTCACTACCAGAAACACTGTGACCGTGACTCACAACAGTAATGGTTCTCAACCATCCCAGGAGACAGGAATTCAGAGGTGCCCACTGCAGTTGATAAATATAAATTGAGACGTGGTAGGTGATGGGGTTTTGGACTGCAGGCAACATCTGTCTTGAACATCTGTGCAAACCCAAAAGCATATTTGGATTCAAACTGGAATATGCCCTAATGTGCTACTGCTGATAAACCTGAAGCAGCAGCACATGCTGCATAGGTGATGGTCCTGGTCTCACCAGGAAGTTTTGCTGTAGCCCAGCTTTACCTGGGGATAGAAAGGATGGTGGGGCTGCAATTTAGCGCAACAGTAGGAGAACTGACTTTCATCAGTGACTGCTCAATCCTACTTGATGGACCTGGTGTGTCCTCAAAAGCACCCAGCTACTTTATCACAGATAATCTATTGTGGGGCACTGGAAAACCCCTGAGATGTTGACAGCTAGCTTTAGTTTACTTGCACACTAAAATCTTGATTCAAGAAAAGAAAAACACATTCTGAAGCAAAAAGACTTCAGAAAGTGGCCAAGTTTGGTCCTAAGTGGCATCTCCTGCTGTCACTGCTGGTGATGTAACCCAGCAGGCATTTCTAATCTTCTTAAAACCTCTGCTTTAAACATCATCCTGTTGCTCTGAAGCACCTATATGACAGCTCCTACCCATGCATCTTATTTCTCTAAAGCTTCAGGCCAGGCTGTCCAGATCAATGTAACCTGTTAGTGGCCATACCCCATGTCAGCGCTTCACAGGTTGAAAAATGGGCTGCAGTCCCACAGGACTCAGAGCATCAGCATGTGTGACAGTGCTGGAGCAGCTCATCGAAGCCCTGGGAAGCCCTCGGCACATCTCAGGAACAGGCTATCGATGAGACAGCTAGAAATTCAGGTGATGCCACAGACAGGGTAAAGACAGCCCTTCCTGCACATCTCAGAGGGTGCTATAGTAAGAAGTGCAACAGCAGGACTTCAAAATCTTCTATCTGGCTTTTTTTGCTGGCTGTGATGCACCTTGAAAAGCAAAGACCATAATAAAGCCAACGTATAACAACTGTTCAAGAAAAAGCTGCAGAAGCAGTTATGGGAGATTAGAAGTTCCCTGTTTATCAGGGCATGTTTAGCCTGGTCCATCACTCTGCTCTCTGCTATTGAAAAGAAAGAGACCCTACAGAGAAAGGCGAGACAAAACCACCGACGTAGCGATTGGCGTCTACCTGCTGGGTCATCAAGAGAAAGCACAGTTTGAGAAACCAGGCATTGTCTGTGGCTTTTGCATGTGAGCAATTGTTATCGATAAGCAAAGCATTAAATAGCTTAAAGGAGCGGATAAAGACTAGAATATGTGATTTCGGCCTGGCATTGTCCTCGGGGCTAACTGGATGATGAGTCCCAACTCGATGGAGCTGGCTCAGCAGAATGGACTGGTCTGCACAAATGGACAAAACCAGAAAAAAAGTATTTAAAGTACTTTCACAGTAGACATTCCCTATGCATCCAAAATCCACACTAAGCCTATCAGCTGCAGAGTCAGACCTTAAGTAAACCAATGCTTTAGAATTTAGACTGGGCTGTAGTTAGAAATTTAAAAGAAAAAAAAAAAAGAAATCAAGCCCTTCTGCCAGCTTTGCTAGCCCGGGTCCTCCCAGCAACTGCTCCGAAAGACTGATGTGACAATTAGCTGCTGGTTAAATTAGTTTACGAGATTAAATGTGTTGCTGGTTGTGTTTTAAGCCAGCTCCTTAAAAGGATGCTGTTAAAGCTCAGTCTCCATCTTCTACATCAATCTTTCACTAAATGGCTTTACTGCTTCCAGAAAGGTACTGAATTTACATCATTGCACTTTCCACTTCCAATTTTTTTCAGTAGTTGGAAAATCTACAACTATTGGATGTTTTAGGATTCATTATTTGCTGGCTTTTAGTTCATCTGCATTACTGTAAATAGGCACTGAGCAATAATCGTCAAATGACTTCCTCTTGGCTTAGCAGTCGGCCTAGCCATAAATCATACAGGGAAAACAGATAGAATCGATCTTATTTTCACCATCCATCATTATTCATCTGGTCTAAATTTAGCCAAGACTCCCTTTAGTTCAATAGAAGTGCCTGTGTCTACAAAGGTATTGCACCAAATGCTTCACAGCAAAGAGAGAAACTACATTATATTTACTTAAGGTTAAATAATAAATGCAATTCTGAGCTCTACAAGGACTGCCAAGGAATTTTACACTGCTCTAAGCAAGGCCAATAACCTTTAAGGTGAGTCACTCTCCAGGAGAGCTCATCTGCAAATGACCACAGCAAAAGCCTACACAGCTCACTGCAAACAACTACTTTTAGCCAGGAATGTGGTAGGCAAGATAAATCGCACCCAAGATGTAGGTTCAAACGTAAGGAGTGGTATAAGGATGCATTAGGATGGAATTACACACCTATGAGTGCAGCTCTTTAAATCAGAGTCAAAAACAAGGCTGAGAGGTGCCTCCCCTACCTCACAGCCAGATCACCTATCTACAGCAAAACCATTTCCATATTTAAAACACAACAGACAAAAAAAATGTTTTAAATCCCACACCCCAAAACAAGACTACATTGCTTACACTACTTTTAGAGGCATCAAGGACAGCAGAGCTGGGCACAAGTCAGCCCCGACAGGTTGTTGACTGCATTTTACAGCCTAGAATCCCAACACATGGGATGGGGCTCCCCAAGTGCTGGTGCAGATGCTGACTGCTTCTATGAACACACCTAAATCTACGTCTGTAAGGCAGAGAAGTGATAGGACAGGGCAACAGCACAACATTCTGCTGCAAGTCATGTAAAGGATGCATACATTCAGCCAAACCATGCTATACAGTGTGTTTCTGTGGTTCTGAACAATTTTTAGCACATTCCTGCTGCCCTCAAAAGCCTCTGAATGAGGACTTCACTGCCACAGCAGCTGATGAGCTGTAATGACGAGTAGCAGTTAGCAATCTCTATGGTGCAGAAACACTGACCAGAAAAGTCTCAGACCCCCGGGGCAGCTCCTCCACTTTCCTTTCTGGGACGTACCAGGTATTGACAGACAGGGACTGCATTCCCCCAAATGCTGCCTGTCAAAGAGAAGTTACCATGATGCTCTTCTAACACTAACAATAAATATAACTCTGCTGCACTTAGAGCCTTTTTTTCTGCAGATATCCTACCTTGTTGCTGACACAGTGAATCAAACCTCCCTGACCTCTAACTTCTGATGGCATTAATAATCTACAGGAGTGAAACAGCAGTCACAAGGATTTATATTTTCTCTGAAGCCATAGTGAAGAATTCATTACTTAACATGGAGGAAGACACCAGTGGAAAGAAAAAAAAAAAAAAAAGGGAAAAGAAAAAACCAGAAAGGGTTCAGGGTACAGACTTGGTACCAACTACAGGCTGAAGTCAGGTGGTACATGGCTTAATTTCCTTGCATCTAGTGCAAGCAATAAATACTTCCTCGTATGTCTAGCGCAGCAGCTTGAAATGGTGCTGCACATATACATTTCCCAGAGCTCAGGCATCCAACAAGGATGCCAGTTATAATCAGCTGGGACAGACTCACCCCATCAAATCACAGCATGTGAATAGTCAGCACCTGGCACACCAACATGAGCCCCCAAAATCCATTGCAATGGACTGGAAAGAGCTCAAGAGGTGAGGAGTGAGGGTGGCACTGAAGCGCAGGTCACTGCCACTAGACAAGGATGCTTCTTCAGGTGCTTCTCACCAGGACCAATCTTGTCTGACCTGTCTGTCAGCGTGAGCCCCTCAGCCAGCAGGTCAAACCTACTCCCCTAACCTCTGGGTAAGGAGTAGATGGCTAAGTAACTGAGGAACTGAAACGATAATAAAGCTGGCAAGGAGAATCAGGCTTGGGTCAATCACCACAGCTTCTCCACCCTGCTGCCATTGAGGTGGCACAGTGTCTCTGCAGAGATGCTCATCCTGGCATGGAAGGTGATTGGAAAAAAGCCATTTCCACCTGCAGCATGCCAAGAAATGAGGCCTTTCCCTTGGAAAGCGGCTCCTACCACACACTTCTGACACCAAAGGCTAGAGGCAGAGACAGGACTAACACTTCAGTTTGTAGCAAATGTAACTCCTGAACTATATGAATAAATAAACAGATAGATAACTAGCAAACCTCTCTGGAAGCAAATCTTCCAAGTATTCCTTAAGTGCTTTTAACACTATCGTGCTTCAGACACTGGAGGTTTTCCTCTATCAATGACTCCTACCCTACAACTTACCAACCAGCCCATAATCTTCTGAACAAGCAGAGAAGGAGCTGCTCACCCCACCACATGGGACTGCACCCTGAGGTGTTTTGCTATGCTGCTTTGGGGCTGAACCTGACCCCCTGACAGCTGCATGCACCTCCTGATGTTTGCACCTTTCCAGATCTCCACCTCAACCCTCAACCAACCGATACAGGGGGTGGTAACTCTGGTGGTCAGGCAGCATCAGCAGACAGGGGTACTGCTGTGTTCCCATCCTGCTGTGCTTGTAAAGCCTGGCTGCAGGAGGTGCTGAGCCCCTTGTAAGATGGTGTCTGGAGGGCTCCTCAGCCTTTCTGAGGCAACTGGACCATTATGACAGCCAAGATTCCCAAGGACACTACTTCAGTGGACACTCTCTCCTTGCAAATAAACACAGGCTTTCTTCCAGCAGGAGAAGCCCATGAAGGCACCTGGTGCCCCCTTCAGGTACAACCTCCCCATGGCCATCCCACCACAGGTTCCCATTGTAAGGCAACACCTTTCTTGCCTGCATCTCTCTTACTTTTCTATATTTACTGGGAATATTTAATGCCTGGAGGGCTGTTAATTTATAACTAACTCAGCCCCACTAAGCCCTGATGTAAGGTTTCTCCAGTGTGCCCCTCCTGAATATGCCAATGTAAAGGGCCCTCTCTCCCACGCACTCTGTCAGAACCCTACACACCAAGGAGGGCAAACACAGGGTCAAGACTTCCTTCTGTCACACAAATAATGAAAATCAAAGTCCTCTACAAAGCCTCAGTAGTATCTCCTTCCACCCACCATATGGAGCAAGCCCTCCCAGACAGTGTGAGCCTCCATCACCACACATCACTTCAATTTTTTCTTTTAACTCTCAGCAAACTCCAAAGCGTAAAGCCAGAGCACTGCCATGGTGCGGAAAAACACACACCTCCCTGTTGTTAAAACCACCGTGTTTCTACATCCCTCTTCCAATACAACGTGCCTTGGGTGTAATTCCACTGAACTCCACTACTCCACACTGAAACTAGCTCATTTATTTCATGTGGCAGCATAAGAAAATTCTACATCCATAAATACATGAACATCTGCTGGGCTGGGCACAGACAATGGACCTCTTGTGGACGATGCATTAACAGAAAACAATGTGTAAATCTCTGCATCTCTAAAATTAAAAAAGAAAATAAAACCTTTGCCACGTGTTCAGACTACCATGCCAGACCAATCAGGCCAAAAAGTCCCTACAAAAGCCTAATCCGGTTATTCCCAGATCTCCTGGGATGACCATCTATCACCTTCTTACACCTCACATCCACATGAGGGGGGTTCCTGGGAGCCCCAGCTTCAATATTAGTCACAAGAGACAGGGATTTGAAAGAGATTTGCAAAATAAATAAATGGAGTGATTTCGTTTGGGCCACATCTCCCTCCATCAGCGAGACACATGGGAAATGAAAGGCAATCTGCTCAGAAAGCAGATACTTTCATGCCACGTACCATCAGCCTGTGGCATGTTTACCTGCAGAAAGGGGATGAACTTATAAATATGAACAGCACCCACACCAGCTAGAGCTGGGAAAGATGCAAATCCACATGAACCTGGATAGAAATGCAGTATTTTGAGGATTTGTTGGATCTTCCCCAGCTACAAAGGCAACACCAAATAACACTCAACCTCCAGACCCAATGCTAAGGCAGAATGAATATAACTAAGAGCAGGTTCACAGCTGCATCTCCTCCTTCCATACACCAGTTTTCCCTAAAACATTGTAAATTCATCTTGCGGGCAGCAGAAAGCCCCCACACAGCAAACTCAAGGTTACTCCATCCCTACATCTCCCATTTATGTCACACAGCTCCCGTAAATATCAAAAGAGCACCTGGACCCACACTGAAGGATGCCCCTAAGCAGATGCTAAACTCCCAACAAGAGACAAGGGATTTAAGCCCATGATTAAGTTAAAGCAAATGCTCCACTGATTCTTTAAGTGAAACCGTCCTGGAGTTCAGCCTCAGTGAATGTGGGTGGGTTTTGTGGTGACTTTTTTTTTTTTAGAATTTCACTGAAATCCTCTCTAGCTGTTTGAGTTATCCATGAAAAATGTTCCCACTTTTCAAAAACCCTTGCAAATGCTCAAATGCTTTGATGCTTTTCAGACTACTGATGGCTCAAAAATAGCCTTGTAAAACCTGATGATGGCTTATTCCCAAATGAAAATAGCTGCCCGAGAGGCACAGCTTGATGTTATCCTCTGAACATTTGCAGGTTCTGAAATCACACTAGACATATATTTTCATAGCCATTAAGTGAATCTAATTGACTTTACAGGCAGCGAAAGCCTGAAGAGGTGTTTTACAAATACCCCTTTTAAACAGTTTGGATTTTAAAACAAAACAAAACAAAACACCTCTCATTAGCACTGCTTTCATAACTTCCCCCTCACTCGCCTACTCTCCTTTCTAACAAATCCCACCACTAACGAGGTAATTCTAATAAGGAGGACTTTACCAAGATGCTCACTCACTGCTGTTAAGTGGACAGCAGCTGGGTATCTGCTGAGCTCTTATTGTTCTGTCTCTAACTAACCATCATCTAAAATTGCTTAGCGCTTACAAATGGCAGGTCCTCCAAACCAGGCTATTTTCAAAAGCTTCTCTTTGCAGCTCTACTATTTAACATTATTTTAAATTGAAAGACTACAGATTTAGGTCTTCCCTGGATTCCCACTAGAAGTGTTACACTGTGTTTCTGATGCTGTAAGCTAGTTCCAGGGAGGATGAACAGATTTGGCACCTCCAAAAAAAGAACAAAAAGCCCTGATCTCAGCAAATGAAATGGGTTTTTTGCTGTACTCTGACCGCAATAATGATTTTATAAATCCTATTAAAATGGGAAGAATGGGGTTTATAGGGAAAAAAAAAAATCATAGCAGAAAAGATCAATAGGCCATGCCTAGATACGTCTGGGAGCAATGTGTGTCAGATGCTCTAAAGAAGGTGTAAGAAATCCTGTTGTTGGCAGTTCTTTTGCCTTTAGGCAAAATATTCTCTCCCCACCACCACCAACACGTGGGTTTGTGCACTGACGCACTCTGTTTTCAGCTTAGCAGACACAATATCCTCGTGCTGCTGACTTCTATTTATTTTCTCATCTTTGTTATTCGGAGTATTCTACCAAAAAACCCCCAACCTGTAATAATTTAAAAAACAACAAACCTTTGCACTCTCCATGCAAAATGTCTGAACAATGAACTAAGGAGAAAAAAGGACTTACAGAATGAAATTAAGCAAAGGGACATAAATTTAAAAGCGTTAATAGAAGGAAGGGGAAGACAGAGCTACAAAGAGAGATGCTAGATGCTGGGTGTGTGACCACCACTCTTGGGAAATGCCAGAAGTGATGAATGAAGCAAGAACCAGACCAGACAAATCCACCAGAGAATTCAATACAGGGACAGACAAGAGAGCCAAGCAGAATTCAAAGGAGAATAAATGCAAATATTGCTGTTTGACACAAGACTGGAAAAATGGGATACAGAACTGCTGTGGCAGAGGGAAAGAAGAGGGGAAAAAAATTCAAAAAAGTAATTCATGGAACCACTATTGGTTCCCAATATTAGATACGATTATTTGATAGCTGTTGAAATGAGTGCTGTGTGTGAGGTGCACTGAGGAGCCATTCACAGCCAGACAGCTGGTCCATCACCCCCCCATTTCAATTAGCAGCGTTAGCACAGAGACCAAGAGCTGCAACTGTAAAAAGCAAATAAACTTGCATCTCTGATGCTGGTTTCCAAGTCAGGATTCAAGCACATTGGCAAGAGAGAGTGGCAGCAGCTTGTATAGCAATTACTGGTGATTGAGGATAAATCTAGGCAAGTAGCTTACTTAAAAATGCAGTTTTTGTCAATTCAAAAATTTACACATTTGACCTGAATTCACCAAAGATCTTCAGCTGGGGAAGTCCCAGCTGATGGGACTTTGGAGATGGTTCCTCTTAACACCACCTCTTCAACTAATACATGGCTTTAAAAAAATGCCTAAATATAATATAAACAGGACCTGGGATCCAGGCAATCCCAGCACTGGCCCAGTACAGATTTCATAGTGCCATGCAAAGAAGAACAGAAGCACCGGCCTGGGAGGTAACAAACATTAATTGTACCATGGCTCTACCATAATTAGTATTTCTTTAAATATATACTTGGGTCTGACCTTTGCTTCTTAAGGAAACCTGTAACAGAACCAACAATTTCGTTTCAGACTGAAAAAAATATTATATTCACCATTAAATACAGATTTTTCCTTCTTCATAATGAAAGAAACAGAAATAGTAAATCAGCTTAATTTAGAGCAAAACTATCCTCCCTTTTATTTTCCAGTTCCTGAACTGAAAAATCATTTTCTCACAAAACTGCTGGTTTTCAGTTTTGCCACTTGAATAAATCCTAGAAGCAGCACATGAATTTTAAGTGACAAATATTTCTCGCAAGTTGTCATTTCAAGCAGTACATACTAACCTGCGACTAATGCATTGTGTTTTTCTGTGAGCTGTTGCAAATCCCACTTTAAATAGCAATACCTCATGTAGCCGCTTAATAATACACTTGTAATACATATTTCCTGTTACCTATTTTGAAAAGTCTCCTTTCACTCACAGAATCCCATTTTAAAGCAGAATCCCAGCTTGGCACTAAACCGGGGGAGTTCCAGGTCTAAATTTCAGAATTATCCTGTAAGAAATAAAGTTTTCATTTCTTGAAAGAAACACTCGTCGAACAATTCTATCAGACAATAAATAATACCGTATATGCTTTCATAAATAGTTAATTAATTGCTGGGGTCCAACAGGTCAAGAGATGACTTAAAAGAATGGCTCAAAGCCATTTGTAACAGATACCACGGCTTGTACTTGGCTCTAATCAGACCACAACAAACTAATTTTTGATGCACCCTTATTAAAAGGCATAAGGCTTCTTGGTGATTCCACTTGGCCCTTAGCAAAAAAACCAAACCAAACAAACAAAAAACTAACAACAAAATACCAAAGCAAACACCAAACCAAAAAAGCCAAACCTTATTATTTGGTTACAGGTAATAGTAAATAGAAACTAGGTAAAAAAAAAGCTGCTATCTTTGGATACCCTTTAAGACTGCTTTCATTAGCCAACTGTCAGGAAAAAGAAATGATTCCTCAGCTTCCTACAGAGGGGGTGGAGGGAATAAAAGGAAAAAACCCCAAAAGTTTCTAAAAATACCCCTTGAAGCTCCCTGCTCCACTGATGCAGAAAGCAACAACAAAGGCCCGTACATCCCTTGGCTCCTCGCAGAACTAGATACCAGCAAAACGCTCCGCTGAGTCTCTCTTTTTGCTGTAGTTTGGAAGGGAATAGCATCAAACATGTGATTATTTGTAACAGGTCCCCAGCCCCGCGTCACCGACAGAGAAGCGTGTGCTCTGCCAAACGCCGGCAAACAGCACACAAGGGGCTCACAGCCACCCCGAGCCCTGCCAGCCCTTCCCACCCCAGATAATTAAATAGAGCCTTCCTGAAGACAAATCTAAGCCTACAGAAGGGATTTCAGATAGCCACTCTGAAATTTGGAGAGATTTTGAATGGTTGGTCTTCTTGAAGAAAATCAGGTTGTGCATTCAGGTTTTTACTAAAAAAATGCTTTTTCAGTATTTTTAGAGGTCTTAAGATAGACTGCAAAGCCTCATGATAATTTCTGAAGTATTCAGGCCCCTGGTTGTGCACACTGGGAGGAACCAGCTTGACCACAGACACTCCTGGATAATCCTAAGAGGCTAAATATAATAAATCATGTGCTTAGGAGTAAGATTTTTCAGCTCATGTTCCTACATCCAAAATTCAGTGTGAAGAGAGGTTTAAAGCTTTGTACTTTTAAAATCCCTACCACTGGTTAGATACCTGAGATGGAGCCTAAATTTAGGCTATTATGAAAATCTTAACCTGAAACAGACTTTTAGGTAATTGTTTTAAATCTTGGCCATTTCTAAGAAAGCAAGAGAAGGAAGAAGAGCCACTGAAAACCCTTCATAAGGGTAATTAATTTGCATTTAAATTTGGGGAGAAAATTCTGTAGTCCTTTTTAGGTTTATTCACTAAGGCAGTTGTAAGAAGTTGCACCCTACCATCCCAGAAAACAGCCAACACCAGATAAAACATTTTAAGAAATTACTCAAAGCCAGGAAAAAAAAAATAAACCAAACCACCAAAACAAACCAAACACACACCACACAAACCCAAAACAAACAAACCACCACCAACAAAACCCCACAAAACCAAAACCAACCAACCAAAACCCACAAGCACACACACACAAAACTCAAAACAAAACCCAAAAAAGACATTGAACACCTGATGTTCTTGCCCCCTTCACGTTGATAAGTCCCAGCATGGCTTGTATTTGACAGTCTTGAGAAGTTAACTGTGCCTAAAAAATTACTGATGTTCAATTTATACATCTTAATACTTCTTGTATTGAAGATTAATGAGCAGCACTTGTATGTACTGGGGTTTTTTAATACCTGCAGACAGAGCTTACTTTCAGAAGCATCATATCCACCCAGTCATGGCCACAACTGAAATACTGCTGCATTAACTGACAGTCATGTCAATTAGGGACTACCTTTAGAGAGAATTTTTGAACGCATAGAGAAAAAAATAGGTTATATTGCTCTGCAAAATTTACTATAAAATCTATTTTTGTCTAATTTTGACATGGGACCGTGCCAAAGCTCGTGGATCTGAAAGGAGAGCTATTTTTGTCTTACGAATACGCATGTTGAGGAATGGGTTTGTGCATATGTTCCTGCTCCAGTGATAGATAAATAAACAGGAGGGGGGAAAAGGCTGCAGCAGCTTGTCCATGAGTCTGCTGATTCCATTTACATGGATGACATAGCCCTGAATCCACAGGCTTCTCTGCTCAGCCCTTGGCTGCCAGCACCACTTTTCTGCTCTGCACTACCTGAAGGCCCCCAAAGTAGAAAAAAAAAACCCTCTGAATGATACAGATTTTGTGGAGCAGAAAGACTCCACAAGTGGAGCTGGGTTGACCCTGACGGCTCAGCACTGCAAGGGACCCAGGCTGGGTCACCTCCAGATGTAGCCAGTGCTTATCAGCAGAGCTGCAGGGCTGTGCTGAGGTCCAGAAGAGCTGCCTTCAGCTCCCCTTGCTGCTGGGACGAGGGAAAGCCCCCGGCCAGCTGTGGGAACATGGGGTGGAGGTTAGGAGCTCCAGTGCAGGCTGGTGCTGGCCCTGGCAGTACCGTGCCTGGCTCCCTGTGCCCATGCTAAGCACTTGCAGGACAGAGCTGCCTCCAGATGCAAAATCCAAGGCTCCTCCACAGCGAAACCAGGCAGCCATGTGTGATGGAGCGCAAGCCATACCAGAAGAGGTGGGTTTTGGGAAAGGCAGCCTAACTTTAGGGGCATTATATACAATTCAATTACAAACCAAAACACTTCAGTCCATTACTAATGCTGGACAAAGCATATCCCTCACACTTGGAAACACAAGTTTCTCCCTATTGCTTCCCAACAAGTCCACTGGAGATAAGAAATGCCAAACCAGCCAGTTCCAGTGTTGCTAAGTTGTAGAAACACAAAAGTAACAAGAATTGCTAAGCAGCAGCATCCCTGACCATCCCCCTCACAGGAGGCCACCCTCAGAAATACTGTCAGACATAATACTTCCCACTATAAAATACATTAAAGGTCTCTAATCCTAATCTTGTAGGATCTCTCTGATATGGAGATCGCATCCCTTGGAGCACCCTCATTGAATTGCAGAGAGATGCCAGCACATGAGATGCTCTGGGGGAACACCCTCCCACTGCCTGAGGATGAGACTTGACCTCAGTTCCCAGCAGGAGCGGGGAGCAAAACTGGGAAACACCCAGGTGGAGATAAGGACACAGCCTCTTCCCTGGGTTTTCCAGCTCCCAGCCCCATGCTGGGCTCCCGGACTCCCCAACACTCTACGTGGTACGTGAGGAGAGGCATGTGTGAAAATCCTGATGCAAGACAGCTAGCTGAGGGGTTTGGCAGATACATGAGGTCAGGGCACCGCATAAGGGAGCAAGAAATGCTGAAGATAGGGATGCTTCAGATTCCAGCTGCCTCTAGGGCACCTCGAGTGAGGCAGGACTCTGAGACCACATTCCTCCACTGGGAAGCAGCAGCCCTGAGCCCTTACCCGGCGTCAGGTAACTAAGCCCTTTCTTTGCAAAGCAAGGGCTGCTCTATTCTTTCCAAACAATGTTATCATCTGGCAGCGGCCTCCTGCTTATCTGGCAGCTTGAGCATTACCCAGAATGTGGAAGAACTGGGCTCCACGGCCACCCCTCCGCCCAGGGGCTCTGTTGTGGGAAGAAGCCCCCCCTTGCTTGCAAAGGGCCTGAGAATGGCAAAGCAACCACAGCTCCCAGGCTGAGGACCTCCTCCCAAGGTAGCCCCTGTATTTTCCCTGCACCCCAAAACTCACTGTTGCTCACCCTCCAGCCCCCCCCAAGGCTCAGCACTTCCTGAGCAGGGTTAACAGAATGACACAGTTCACAACCAGTGTCTCACTTCCTTGCAAACACCTAGGTTCAACTCCTCTGGTGTCAGCTCTATTCCTCTGGCATTAAACCCACTGTGAACCAACCCAATCTGAGAGCACAACTGAAATATTTGCTTGTTTCACAAACACCTTGCAGAAGGCGAGGAACACCTCAAAAGGAATGAGAAGCAAATAGGATCTCACCTCCTCACAACTCAAGCCTGGCCGCACCTCAACTATGTCCTAGCATAAGGGCGTGATGCAAAAATCCTCTGCCAAGAAGGGCAGGACATCATTCCTTTGGGCTCAGCTGAGGAATGTGCCACCTGAGTGGTAGGAATTGAACCCTATGGAGCCATTCCCCTGTAGGCCCCGTTCTGAGGGTCCTGTCCCCCAGGGAGGTAGGGATATCAGCGCAGGCTCTTCATCTGCACCCTCATGTACCAGGGGACAAAGGACAGCGGGATAGGGAGGTTCTGCTCAGCCCTGGATGGAGGCAGGGGAGCAGAGGCACACATCCCTTCCCAGCCCAAGGCAAACAGAGGCACCCACCTGCCCAAAGAACAAGAGCTACAGATGTGCAGCCACTGCCGAAAACCACAGCTCTCAACGTGGCGTGCCTAATGTGACCCGACACCTCCTGCAGCAAGCACTTCAGCTTCATCTGCTGCGTCATGCAAGTCAGATGTCCTTAAGACTCCACCAGGTTCTACAGCCGCGGCTCTCCAGGTCGCCCATCCAAGCTGTTTGTCCATCCCACCCTGCAGCACTGGGCATTGCAATGCAGCCACCCAGCTCATCACCCGTGTGCAGAACCACCAGCACCGGCCATCTCTCACCACCATCAGGTCTTTACACCACCACAACACGTATACACACCCCTCAGCAGACCCTGCCAGGACAGTGAGCAGCAGGAGATAACACTTCAAACCACCGCAGAAAGACATGCTAGTTCATCAGCCAAAGCCCTGTCTCCACTCATTTTGGACAGGGGTGGTTTTGCATAAGAGGCAAGGAGTTCTGGTTTCCATCAGCTTTCCAGCAGAGACCTCAGCCTCACAAGAATCTAACACACCAACCACTGCAAAAAATATGCAACACAACCAACTGCGACAGAAGCTTGAAGAGACACTGTAAAATTGATTAGTCGTCAAAATCATCAGACCATAAAAGAAGCTCCAGCTGCGCTCCTCTTATTTGTGTAGAGAAATTCAAGAGGCAGGGCTCTGTTTAAAATTAATTCCTTTTTTTTTTGTTTTGTTTACTAGAGCCTAAGTTACTCTGGTTGACAATTAAGCCCATTATCCCACTCCTTTCTTTTCCATCATGCCAATGCCTTTTTTCATAGCCTATGAAGAAATAAAATGGGGAAAAGAGGAAAATTCCAGTAAGTGCTATTTTAAAAATCAAAAATACAAGTTTACAAAAAGCTTGGGAAGGTGTTTGAACCATTCAACCTTTTGTTTTAAACAACAGCACAAGACTCAACACAAACAATTCCTTTCAAATCAACAGCAATTTCAAGTCACTCTGCTGTGTACGAGCTCAAAGTTAAGCGCTGGCACAAATGTTCTGCCAGATCCTTGGCATAAGTGTAGGAGGGCAGGAGAAAACAAAGATTTAAATTTTGGCTAGTGTACTTCTGCAAAACTCACTGTCAGCACTTATTTTTCAGTTCATAAGAAGTCCAGCAGAGGAAATTTAAAACAGTAACTATCTTGGAGGTGAGAGGTTCAGAAACACTGCAGAAGAAAAACCATAAAATGATGTAACTCATGGGACTGTTCACCGCTAATCATTAAGCTGGGTCCTTAACGTATCCCATTGCCAACCAGGTCCTTTTGGTTCAGCTTACTGACCCACTTTTTTTTGTGGATGCTTTGGCAAAATCACCAAGAATGACCCATTTTAACAGTTAAGCCATTCCCTTCCTACAGATGCCTGCATTAGCAGAAGCTGTTTGCTGTAGATGCCCTGTATAATGGTACCCCAACCCCAGATACCACACGGAGCTCACTGAACAATGGGGTTTTGTGCCTGGGTACCATGGATGTCAAGAGCAAAGCCTCAGCAAAGCCACAACCAACATCATCATCCCAGACCTTAAGACCACGTCCCAGTTCTACCTTTGCATTTGTCATGGTAAGAAACAAGATTTCATAAACCTGCCACAGAAGTGCTCCCTTCCTCTATCTTCCATGTTAGAAAAAAACCACAAAAACAAACAAACAAAAAACCACAAAAACCTCAAGCAGGTAAACAAGGATTCTCTAAAGAAGGAGCAAGAAGTTGCCTGGTTGTACTCCCAGTGAAAGCCAGGCCAATCTGCAGCTACATCAGGTTGGGGGGTTTTTTAACTCATCTAGTCAAGCTCTGACCATATCCAGCCTCTCTGGGCGCCTGTTCCTGCACCAGACTACCCTCCCTGTGACCATTTCTTCTCTAACCCCTCATAGAGAAAGCTCTCATGAATCTAGAGCAATACACAGGGCAACGAACCCTTCTCATTCCCACTGCAATCAATCATGCTAATTTGTAAACTAGCCAAATGAAAGACAAACCTGGGTCTGGGAGTTGTCATTTTTCTGTCCTTTGGGTGGGATGAACAGTGCTGACACGGTAATGTCCCTTTCTCCATATATTCAGACAGACAGCACTGTTCAGACAAACAGCCTCCAAAGCACACAAAGCTCTCGGCTTTTGCAAGATAACTGTATTTACCTTACAGAGGTAACAGCAACTGTATTTTTGGGGGAAACATGAGCAAATCACTGGATTCCTGCCTTTTGCACAGCTACACCAAAGAGCACCAGTTTCATGACACACGGACAGGCATCATTCGTGGTGCCTGTCCTGACCCATGGGCACCGTTCTCCTCCTCAGTCCCCTAAAACCTCTTTGGTCTTCACTGAATTACAACTCCAGCCAACTTGCTTAACAACACTATCATCAAGAACCTTTAACAAGCACCAACGATCCCATAAATCTGCTTTTTACAGCGTGGCAGAAGCCTAATTACACATGATTAAATTCTGTCGAAAATTAAAGCCCACACACTTGCTCTAAAATTGAAATCAGTCCTTTTAGGCACCAAATAAAAAGCAATGGTAACGTTTCAAAGACATGTTGGCAATACAGCTGAACCACATGACATCACTGACCCTAAACAAACTGAGAGCACTGCTCCTTTGAGGCGCTTTTCTTTATTTTCTCTCTATACCAGCATTAGAAATCCATGCACTTTGATCCACGCCCTGAATTGTGACCATACAAGTCCCAAGCATTACTGAGTGATGCAGCTCACCTATTAACTCCACATTACATGTTCATGTTCTACTGGAGCCCCTTGCTATTTTCTTCGGCATAATACCTTGTTGAACCTCACTACAGTGGTTCAGAAATATTTTGCTACGCACCCTTTTATTGAAGTTATTATTTTTAGTGAAGGTTGAGCTTTTTAAACAAGTCACGTCGCTTACTTTTTACAAAGCCAAGCACTGTAAAAGAAACACGACCTGTATGTAAGGTGAAACAAGATCTGTACAAGATAGGCACTATGATGGGAAACGAAATCTAAAGCGAGCACATCTAAGATATCAGGGGATTTTTATTAGAGGAGTAGCAGCACTTTAGCAAAATAAAATATTGCGCATTAGAAGCCAGGCACAGTTTGTGGCTATGGCACTTTCTACGAGTCTTCTGAAAGGGCCCAGGAAAAGGTTCATCAAACCTGAGGAACAGCAGTGATACAGCAAAAATATGGCCACGCTGAAAAACAACAGAGTAGGTACCCTGAGAAGAACTAAGAGACAGAACTAAGGTGGGATACTGGCATCACTTTGCTCTCCCAGCGACCACCAAAAGCGAACCTCAAAGCCCAGATATCCCCTTACTTTGGTCCACAACATGGATATATGCCTTCAAAAAGGCAAACAGCATCTGACAAGTTCTAAAGAGATATTTTTTGTTAATAATCACGTAGATATCTTTTACAGCTTAACAAGCAAATATCAGATACTGTGTTTTTAATTATATGCGTATATGTAACAAACGGATGAACGCACGTTATGTAAAACCCAGGCAGCAGCCCTTTACATACCTGATCTGTGCCTCTTCCAAAACACTTCCACTAAGGAACATTCTTCTTTAATACAGCAAAATAGACACAATATCTAAAACAGGTTCCACTGTTCGTTTGGGTGAAAAGCCTAAAATCTCCCCCTCCTCCCACTCTCAGAGTTAATGCCAAGTGCAATGAGCAAGTAGTAAGGGCTGGGGTGGACCTAGCTTGCAGTAAATAACTTGCATCAATCCAGCCCCAGTGCCCCTGAGCATCCATACCCTGGTCCCCAGACCAGCCATGGGACCCAGGAGCACTGTGCTCAGGTGGTGGATGGAGGCTGCCTTGGATGACTAGATATTTTGGTGGGAGGGAGGAATAAAACCACAAAACCAAAACACACAAAAAGCCCCAAGCCAAAACCGAACCAGAGATGGCTTTGTGCTTGCTGTGGCTAAAGAGCTGCATTCTGGTGATTTTGGAGCTTGCTCAGTGCTGCTGACAGGAGGAAAAGGAGCCAGCAGCAGGGAGCAGCCATGTTCCCCGAGCAGGGCTGGGGGAAATCTCGCTCCGGGGAGTTGATACTCACCTGGCGGTTTCATGTAATATTGCTCAATATCAGACATGTCCGTATGCAGCGCACAATCGAGATAGTGGAGGATAACTTTTCTACTGAAGTAGTACCTCATGCCCATCAGAAAGATGGGCAAACAGCAGGTCAGCAGGAAGGACTTGGTCACAACAAAGCATATTACTATGGAGATAAGGAAGAGAAATAAACGATACCTGTCAGAAAAGAGAATTTAGTGTTGATTTCGGAATACAAACTCATTATAAAAAACAAGACACAAAACAACAAACAAGCACAGACAAAAATGTACATTTGCAGTACAGACACAAGTCACGCTCTCGAGATTATCGTGTTAAGTGACGGTGCGTCACGTCGAGATAACCCTGGAGAAGTTTCTGAGGTGCCTGGAAGGGGCCGGTGGGGAGGATTGCCGCCGTGCCACAGCGGGTCCCACCGAACCCCCACCGGCGAGAGGCTGGTGAGGACAGCGGGGTCCAGGCGCACCCCCAGGCCCCACTTTGCTTTCCCTGGTGTGGCTGGGGTGGAGAAGGCGGGCTGCGGACACGCCGCTCCGCAGCCCTGTCTCTGTCACTGCGGCATCACTCGTTCCATCACGGGAAGCACCAACTCCCGGGGATGACACCCTGCCCGCCTCGATGCTGGGGTGCTGCTGAAGATCTTGGGGGGGTCCTGCAGGTGCCCTCGAGATGGTGGTTCCACCCTGCCCAGCATCTCAGAGGCGCCGGCTGAGACCCCCTGTCCCCAACTGCCTGCGGAGTGCCCCCTCTAGCACAGGGCCCCGTCCTCCCCCCGTCCCCAACGCACCCCCCTGGCTGGGCACGGGGGTGCAACCTGCCTGCAACACCAAGGGCATGTGGAACTAGCCCAAAGCGTGCTCGGGGTGGGACCACATCTGCAAGGTGCGCGTGTGGGGGGCACACTACTAATGATGTGACCTCCATTTCCATGCTATTATTTGCACGGGGGCGGGGGGGGGGGGGGGG
>WUAM01000383.1:7696293-7765204 GCA_024336885.1 Actenoides hombroni
TGGAACCGGCCGGCATCTGCCCGAGGCATGCGCCGTGCACGGCCGGTGCAGGGACGGGGCGGAGGCGGGGGGGATGCTGGGCGGGGAGACGGGATGCCCCGGACCCCCACGTCCCGCCGCCGGCCTGGGGCTGCAGAGTTAACGCTGTTTCCCCACCCTTGCGAGGTGCGTCCTCCGAGAGTTTCGTCCTCCCCCTGCCAGGTGACACCCGCGCAGCCACCCCTCTGGGGTGCAGCCATGGCACATGCCTCACCTGTGGGTCCCCGGGAAGTGTACCTTGCTGACGCTTCAGCTGTGCCTCAGCCCGCAAGGTGCACCGATGCGTACCCGTGAAAGTTTCGTCTGTGTCTCTTCCTCCTGCAAGGTACATCTCCCTGCCAGGAGGCACACTTGCACCCACCCCTCTGAGTTATATCCCTGCAAGGTGCCCATGCCTCTGCAAAGCGCACCCATGCACACCCTCTGCAAGCTTCATCCCTGCGGGATTTGCTGCCCCGGGGAGCTCATCGAGTTTTGCTCCTCGGGAAGATGCACAGTGACTGGATCTTTGCTTCAAGCCAAAGCTTGATCTCATTGTGATGATTTCATTGTGGTTTCATTGCTTTGCTTTTCTATTAAAAATTGTTCAGGAGTAAGAGAGGTGGGAGAGGGGGAAGGGTTAGGTAAGGACTTGGAAACCTTCCCACCCAGAGGAGTGGTACCAGCACCCCACAGGCTCGCACTGCATTGGGCGTCCCTGGTGAGACGCTCCTCCCCGCGTGGCTGTGGGACCTACTCGTGGTCAGAGGCTGCAGCGTTGCCAGCCTGCTCGGAGGGGCAGACACAGCACAGCCTTGCTAGCAGCAGGATCAAGCGCCCGCAGAGTTCCCGTCTCCAACGAGCATCTTCTGCAACTGCAGCCAGAGCAGCCCCCAACTTCCAAAGCTTGTGACTGTCTGAACTAGAGATCAAAATGTATGATTATAAATGCACGGTGCAGGTACGACGGCAGCCTCGCTGCGGGGTGGGTGGGTTAGCCAGAAGAGAGACATCTACTCGAGAGTGGAGTGCAGGAAGGAGATCCCCCCCCACGGGGAGAGGTGAGACATACGGCATCCCCATCTCACCATAGCAAGCATCAGTTGGACTCCCGCACTTGGGAGACACCTGACAGCCCCAAATTCACCAGTGCAAAGGCAAAGAGTTTGTGGATGAGAAGAAAAAAAAAAATTGAAAAAAACAGGGCAGTGTTTGCCTTTGAATTCTGAAAGCTTCAGGCCAAAGATAGGAGGTTGCTGTTTCAAAAATATGATTAAAATAATGCTTAGTTTCCATATGCCTGGGTTAAGCTGGCATTTATTTTTGTTTGATCCTTTCTAGTCACATGCATTCCTTATTTATAAAATAACTACAGTAATGAAAACAACCCATTCCTTAAAAAAAACCAAACCCACTGCAGTTATATAACAGTCAGGGGAGCTCCTAATTCCAGTTCCAGGCTATGGACCCGAGTATTTGCAGAGAGTTATCTTTAGAAAGGCATTAAATATATGTTTACTATTTATGCTGCCACATTTGAGCATCTTATGAACAGTAATTAATACCCCCTGCTCCCTTGAGGTGAGTGGGTACTGACACACTCGGCCACAGCGAGGGAACTGAGGCACAGAGGAACACGGTGATTTATGCACCATCATGCAGTAACTCGAAGAAGACACGGGCACCAGAGTCCTGAGTCCTGCCTCACCATCTGAACGCCAAACTTTGCCTTTCTTATTGCAAAGCCAACATTTCAGCTTTCTCTGTGAACGGGGGTGAAGGGGATGCTTTGGGGGGGTGCTGCATGGTGGGGAGGAGGGATGGGGAAGGAGCAGGCAGCTGTGACTGACCGAAGCAAATGTCAGTGAAAATCAAGGGCCTCGCTGAAATCAATTGCAAAAGCAGTCAGGTTCACAGACGGCAGATTTGGGGCCCTGTAATAAAAAGGATATTGTTAACAGCAGCTTGCTGGCAAGGCAACTGCTCTGCCAGGACCTTTCAGGCTTTAAGAACGCAGTTGTCATCCCAAGTCACTGAGGATTTTGCTCTTGGGTTTACTCCCGCTCCTCCAGGACCTGAGGGTAAATCTTCCACATGCCATGACCGACTGCTGAACCTCATGCATAGAACTAATTTAATTAAGATGGACAGTTTAGAGTTTGTCATGCCAGTGCTCTCAGCACTGTTCAGTGTAAAGAAGGAGCTTGTGTAGATGTTCGATCCGTTGGTACAGCTGGGAAAAAAACCTGGGATAACCAGGACAGATTGTGTGGCTCTGGGGGCTGAGGACATTTGAGTATTTCAGTAAGAGCTTGCTTTGCCTTCAGCAGGTCTGCTTTAGGCTAACTTTGCTTTGGATAAGCACATCAAACCAGTAAGCCTTGGAAATGTCGTTATTCATCCTTCCTAAAACTGCAGCTCTCATCTGGGGGGGGGGAGTCACTCCCCTTTAAGGGTCATAGGAAGTACCCATCAAATGTGGGTTTACCTCTTCCCCTGCTGGAAAGTTCACGCTCTGCTCTAGGCCTGAAATTTTAGGGTTTCTATCCATCCCTGGGCTAGGAATAACTTGAAACATCTTCTTCCAACTAGACTGTTTTGTAACTCTTGAAGCAGTGAGATCTGTGTGATTGCAAACGAAGCAAACAATTTGGGATGAGCAGTTACTCTCGCAAAGCATCTATACTTAAGGAGCAGGGAACACCAAGGCAGGTCCCCTGCAGAACTCCTTGACCCACTGCTCAGTATCTTCTGGACAAGGAGAGAGGTGCTGCCAGCTCTGTCTTTCTTCTGCAAAAGCTACAGGCAGCCACAGTCCTTTGCTCATCAGGGACTGTATCAATCAACCTCAGCAATTAACTGGTTGACAGCAAAAGCTGCCCCAGGTTATATTAATGCAGCGATTACAGAATGGCTTATCCCAGCAGGATAAAGCTGTCTGGCAGGGATGGCTCCCACTCTGTCCTTTGCAATGTCTCCATCAGCAAGTGAGGAAGGAGGGTATACAGGTCGAAAGCTCTTCTTCTCAACTACCTCCACCTTCTCCTTCAACCTGGACCTTGGTTATTTCAACTTTTTTTCATGCGTGACCCGACATGCCCAGAGCAGGCTGAGCCCCCGCAGCACAGCTGGCTGTTGGGCCACAGCAGCATCTCACCCTCCCGCTTTGCTGGGCTGGAAAAAAAGTAAAAGCCTCTCTGTTGACTGCAGATGTGCATATGAATGTGAGGCATTTGCCTAATAAATATCTTCCTAAAGGGGGATTAATTAGCATCCCAAGATTTGCTCTCACTGTGCTCCCTCTGACTGCAGCCACTTCTCTTCAGAGCATTTATTTCCTGCTGAGAGCACGTTGCTGGCCCCTTTCCTGATGCACAGACCCCTGAGGCTGAGGATGCACCAACCTTTTGCTCGGGAGCTGTCACTGGCAGTGGCACCCATGCCGTGTGAGTGGTTGGCAGTAACTGTGCACACAACCCAGTTTCCCCAGTCCTGCCCTACGCTGTGACCCATTGCAGCGGTGATGCAGGCTCCCCTCCTTCCCAGGTGTCCGGGTGCCATGACTAATAAGTCACTATAAACCCCGATGTGTCAAATTGTTTCCAACTTGTAAAACTCCATGAATTGGTAACCAGAGGTGGTATCTGCTGACAGACACAAACCTCTGCCAGGTGGACCTTGGCATTGGAGCTGGCTGCTGTCTGCTCTGGGCACAGCAAAGGGGGAAAACCAGCCTCTTTGGGGACATGGAGCCTCCAGACCCAACGTGGACTTCTAAAATAGATCAGATGAATCATGTGCTAAAAGTGGTTGGGTTTGTCTATAATAGGAGTTGCAGGGTGACTAGCTCAGTTGTGGAAGTCTTCCCGGGGGATATATGAAGATGAATCTCTTCCTACAACTTTTTTATGTTGAAGGAATTGTGTGGGTTGTGAATAAAATACAATTGTTTCCCAAAGAGTGTGCATACTTACAGCTGGCTTTATCCTCTTCTGAATGGGGATTTTGGAACTTGCATGTACGTTTAATGTACAATAACATCTGTGATGAAGAAGCCCCACTCTAGGTCTGAGCTATACAGCAATTACTTGGACATTTATCTAGAGCATCTTGGTGCAACCATGAGGAATACTTTCAACCATGGAGAGGTTCTGTAGAGATTTAAAGCATCTTCAGCTCAAGAGTACTATCACCTGACACTGAGTATGATGGCTTGGGGAGACAACATGTCTTTCCTCATGATACTATTATTGCTGCAAGCTCAGATTAAAAAAAAATAATTGAATTCTTTGACATTTTATGAGAGACACTCACTTCTATTAGCTGTAGGAGACAGAGCTGTGCATGCAGAGCAAGGCCCCGCGACATGCGGTAGAGGCTGCACGGGGAGCACAGAGCCATGAAGGAGGGACCAGGACTATGTGTGGCCAGAGAAAAGTTGAGAGCACGAGAGCTCATCTGCACATGGGAATAACGCAGGTGGAGTGAGCCAGGAAATGCTCGTTTCTTCAGGTTTTCAGTGCAGGACTTTGCACCTTCTTTGTAAATTGGCAACACAGCTGTGGAAAAATACGTATCTCCGCAGTCAGTTCCTTCTCTTGCTGTAAATAACCTCCAGCCACCCAAATTTTGGCTACCTGCTTGGGTCAGCAGGGTAACGCTACTACAAAATTTGCTGTATCATGAACGACTCTGTCAATGTGTATCCATCTTTGCTAAGGAAGGAAAGAAGAACATAAGGTTAATGACTGTACTTTTGACCAACAGCTATTTTGCTGGCATTTTTAACAGCAATTGTTTTAACTAATGGTCACCAAAGTATGCCTGTAGCCTTACGATCTTCTAAGGAGGTTGACAGAACTTGGTCAAGCAGCACCTTATTTACCGCTCTACACGTCAGGTGCTACAGCCTGGCAGCAGGCAGTGGGGAGGGAGTTTGAAAAGGACCCAGGGGAGGTAAAAAGACAAAAACAGGCAGAAAATTGCTGAAGAAAAGAGATGACGATATTCTGTAGGAAGGAGAGGGAAATTAGATGTCAATCCAACCACAGGTGGAAAAAACCTCAAAATACAACTAACAAATGCCTCAGCCCAAGATGAGCTCCACAATGACAAGGCAGAAAAATAAGTGAAAAGGTTATTTGTTTGGTTTTTTTTTTATTTTTTGCTACATTTGGGAGTCGGTTCCACTGCTGAGCAAAGGAAAATTGCATTTTCAGCTTGGCCTGCAAGGCTGCACTGTAACTGCTTGCAAGGGCCAGCGAGTGCCCCGAACTCCTCCAGCAGCAATGTGTGTGTTGCCTCAGGGGAGGCAAGATATATCATCCCCTGCTTGGGTTGGGCTCCTGTCAGAGCTGATTTTACACAGGTTTTTCCAGCACTTGATGCAGGCTGGGATTTTCCTTTACCTGTATAGTGCCTTTCAGCAAGGAGCTGAGGCAAATTTTCAGGTATTTCTCGTTTTCCTGCTCAGTGATGCCTTTGGGCCCTGATGCTGCAGGGTGTGGGCCTCAGGTCCCCTTCCCTCTGCACATGCGTGGGGGGACACTCACTCTGGGTGCTGCAGACACCTGGGCTCCTCCTGGAGAAGCAAAACCTCTGGCAGAGAGAGGCATCTGCCTGATCTCCCCTTTGCTCTCTGGGGGGCCTCAGGCTCTTAAAATCACACTTCCCACAGCTGCCTGATGCTCACGCCTCTCCTCCCCAGAGATCCAGGCACCGCTGAGCCCAGTATCCTCCTTGGACTCAGCATGGGGAGAAGTGTTGGGTGTCATCAGATAGAATCTACAAAGGGGTTTTTGGGGACCCTCTGAGCTAACCACAGGCAGCAGTGCTCAGATGTGCTCCCTGCAAGGGCCACACTGGATATCTACTCAGAGAATCATAGAATCATTTTGGTTGGAAAAGACCTGCAGGATCATTGAGTCCAACCATTAACCTAAGACTGCCAAGCCCACCACTAAACCACATCCCTAAGCTCCTCATGGAAGGTTTCACTCCTGAAGCTCACAGCTGGGGCAGGAAGACAGCCCTGCTGGAGCAGGACGCAGTCACACATCAATGTTTTTCTGCGTCAGATGAAGACCTGCCTGGAGGACGAGGGTGGGGGTAGACAAAGCTAAAGCAGCTTCAGCTTGGAGTCGGCTCTAAAGCTGCTCTGATTTTGCTGGAAACATGGCAAATGCAGTCTATGTCTCCTTCATAAGCCAAAGACAGTGGGGTTCACATTTTCAGGAAAGTTATCTGCATTTTCTATCACTGTCACTTGAAAAAAACCCCATCAGTTAATGTCTCCTCATTCTTCCAGGCTGCAATGCTTATGAAAAACAGCAATAGCCCTCCTTTCCTGGACATGGCCATTCTTTTCCTTTGTGCCTCCTTCCTCCCCAGCCCAGACCTGCATCCTTATGCACCAGGAAGACATCCCATACCTCTGGTTCCTGTCAGCTCCTGCAGTGCCTTTGCTGCTTGTTGCCCTTCCCTTCTCTAGAGCAGGGGGCTCACCACAGCCTGGCTGAGTTTCAGTTGTCTTTTGCCCAACCTGAACTAAAAGCTATTTGAGGAATGTTTTGTGGCTATGTGACATGGCAATAGGTTTCCAAAGCTCAGTTAATTAAGATCCATATTAAGGTTTTGGTTGACCCCTTGCAAAGCAGACAGCGAGGCTCCAAAGGCCATTGCTTACTTTAGCTCTGCTTTCTGCTCTCCCTTCATGATGAGATCCACCACTGTCACCTAGAGCTCCCAGTCAGAGGAGTGCAGTGTATATGATCCAGTTACACACAAGGAGAGTCACAGGGGTAAGTCACAAGTGAGACTCAGCCCTAAAACATCTGAGTGGGAAAACTTGGCATCTGAGTGTGGGTCACAGATGAAAGGGTGGTGGCAGCACCCAGAAGCAACAACCCTGGCAGCTGCCAACCTCCAGAGGTAGCTGCCTCTAAATGGCCAGGCTCTGAAAAAATGAATGAACGATCTGTCCTTTCAGTTTTCCTGCTCACCTGAAACTGAAAGGAAAGATTTGACTTTCCCTTCTGACTAGGGCCACCACATGGCAGTGGGGGATGCTGTGATCCTGGGGTGCCATATTTCCTTTAAAACTGAAGTCCTAACAGCTTGTGAGGTTTAAAAGATCCAGAGTCCATTTTCATGACAGTGAACTTGCTACGTTCACTGCACTGGGCAAATTGACAAAACACACAGTGATATCCCACGGCATCGCAGCCCAGAGCAGTGAGCACCGTCTGGCCCCCTACAGAGGCCAGGGCAGGGAAGGAGCCATCCTGCAGTCATGGATAGATAAAGTTGGGTTGAAACACAGCCAGTGTGAGCCACCCTTGAGCCGCTGGTGTGATCCTGTACCCTTGGTGCTGATGCTGAACTGCTGCCTCTGTGTCAGACAGCTGATGTGCTTGTCGAGCTGGCAAAGTGGGTGAGCACCCTCCCAGAATGAAAACTGCTGTGCAAATACACACTCGTGCCATTATTCTGCGGCTCACAACCATGTTTGAACTTGATTAAAAACAAAGTCATGGCAACTGATGCTGCAGGGGCCAAGGAAGCAGATAGGGATACAGGTAGGAGGTTCAGGACTGGAGCTGCAGGAGCTGGATGACAGCAAGTGTCTTCAGAAAGCAGGAACTTGCAACCCTGAAAATAAACGAGCCTTATTGTAACAACCCCCAGTATTTCACCACCTGTGATCCCAACCAGGCAGGGAAAGGGAGGAGGTTTGCACGTCCTGAAAGTAGGCAGCTTCGTGCTGGTCTGCGCTGAGGACGAACTCACTCCAGACCTGGGAGAGCCGCAAGCAGCTCCTTGGGAAACAGAGTGGGGATCTCCTGCTGGTGCGGTTCCAGCTGCAGGAGGTGGCTCCTGGGTGGAGAGCAGCTGGATGAACCAACTTCCCGATATTCATGTTTAGCGGTCGAATTTTTGCCCCATCATGGAGACAAAGGTGGGTCAACCCCGAGGCTGGCCTGGGCTGCTCAGAGGCGAGTGGAACTGTCGCAGGGGGTCGGGGCTGCCCCGGGGAGGTGGGTGTGCTGTCCTGCCCGGGCTAGGGGGGGCCGAGCGGGGTTTGTCCCGCACAGCCCAGCGCTGTTCGGCGAGCCCGAGAAAGCCAATGCACACAGACCTCCAGTGGCCCTGCCGAGTATTGCACGGCACTGTCACTGCCACCCCGGCGACGGGCACCTCGCCGGGCGCTCCTCCCCCGCCACTGCGAGTGGGTGAACCAGGGCTCGCGTACGAAGTGAGGGGTCCTGTAGAAAAGCGAAGAGATACGGAAGAGATCCTCTTCTCACCGCCTCGGCAGCCTAAGGTGTGGTCCTGTGGCAGTGCTGAGCTGCTTTTCCTGGGCTTCGTCTCACTTTTGGGTCCCAGAGGCTGTAGCTTGTGTAGGAGGGTGCTGGTAACCGCAGGTCCTTGGAAATACAGATAAACCTGCAGGGTCCAAAAAGTGGGTCGGGGGCCTGGCGTGGGCTCAGCTCAGCTGTTTTACAGCCCCCGCTGGACATTGCAACAAGGAGCTCGGGTGCAGGTGAGACACTCAGCGATTTTGGTTCCCAAACTTGACCATATGCTTTCGTACGAGGGACCAACACTCAGGAATGCTTGGTGGAAAACATACTAAAAGGGCCAGAAAAGGTCTGGCTTAAGGATTATTGCAGTGCACCTCTGGAACAAGCACCACACATAACCTACCGCCCGCAGGAAACAGCACGGTACAGAAACTGCACCAGCCTACTTCCCTCCCTCCCTCCCTCCCTGTTTGAGACACACAGAGGCTTTCCCATGCCACCTTCCCTCCCGGTGTTCTCATCCAGATAGGCACAAGGCTTGAACTCATTGGTTTCATGTGATCTCACCAAAAACCTGCTAACAACCAGCACCTCTTCACGTGCCTCTATTGTAAATACCTCCATAAGAAACAGTTACTCATTTACAAGGTAGGGCTCTACGTGCTAGTCTGCTGCTCCTGGGTGGGGGGGGATGTAGCAAATTAAGTCCTTGCTTTTTTGGTCATAATTTTCCAGATTTAACAATAACCATGAAATTAGGTTTGATTTTTTTTTCTCTTGTGACTCCTTTCCATGACATGGGAAAGCTGTTTTTCCTTAGCATAGTTTCTTAGCCCCAGTCTCCTGTCTTGTGTGGCTTCTTCCATCACCTTCCCATCATGCCTTCTGCAAGACGCAGTCACCTCAAAGCTCAGGACAAATGTTTTAGAGCCCACGTCTCAAGGAGGTATCTTGTGTGGCTTCAACAAACAGGTTTTATACGGGAAAAGCTAAGAGCAGTGCTGAATGCAAAAGGGAAGATCAGAGGATTTAAGTTCAAGGCTTAGTATCTAATTTTGGCACATTCAAGTGAGGATTGAAGCCTGTTAAGAAAAATTTCCTTCCTACTGTCCCCTATCCATCCGCTGGTGTTCCCCAGGGAATTGCTGCCGACTGCTTCAAAATTCCATTTCTGCACTAGTGATGGCATGTTGAGCCTGGCAGTAATTGCTTTGCCAGATGATGGGCTGCTTGGCACAGCCAGAGCATTGAGTGGCTGGGCCGTGATGCTAGGACAGTGCCATAAGTTGTGGGGTTGTAAAAAACCCCATGTTTTTGGGCCAGCAACCCCCCTGCACTCAGCTGTGCCTCCATGAGTGGCTCACGAAGGCTCAAAGGGCTCAGTGTCTTGCCCAGAAACAGCATGGGAGCCTTGAATCAGCAGCACAGCCTTCCCCATCCCATCCCACACCCCCCATGTTCCTGCTGCATACCCCCACTGTATACTGGGGTGCCCAAACTAGTGGGAAAGCTTTTGGGAGACCACAGGCTCCCTTGCTGCTGCTCACCTGCTGCTGTTCCCTGACTACCCCCTGCTATTTCCAGCACATCTCCAGAATATAGCTCACTCCCCTCGACACAACTGGCTCTCCACAGCAGGGAGTGAACTCAGCAATTTACCAGAGGGATTCTGATTCTTATTTTAGACTTCTATTTTAGCCTTCTTTTTCTTTTTAAATTTGTGAAGTTAATCCCTTTTACAGCTCTGGGAGCGAGCTGCTGCCAGTGCAGCATCACAGTGCCCACAGGAAGACTTACCAGCTTCACAGCCCTGCTCCCTGCAAGCTGCTTTCCCCACCTTGCCCCCATCTGCCTCCTCTAATCTGGACAGTAAAAGACGCTCTGAGCTAAACAGCTGGTTTTGTTTGTCTGTTTGTTTGTTCCCACAAACATTGCCATCCCTTCCAAAACAGGAGAAAAGGTGAAATGACAAATCTGGGGTTTTCAGCACGCCAGGGCCAGGGTGGCAGCCGTGATGTTGCTGAGCCTGGGACTGAAGACTGCAGAGTCCTAACACAAAGTGAAACTGCGGATTGTATCCACTGTCTTGCAGCCTGCTCTATCTCCACATCCCTCATTGCAAATGACCCTTCCCAAGATCATGTTTTGCCATGAGATCTGCCATGTGCAGAAACCTGGTCACCAAAAAAATCTGTGTATAACATCTGCAAGTCATCTCAGTTTCAGTGGATGGGAAGAAGGTGATATGCTCTGGTCATGCGAGTCTCTTTTCAGTTGCTTCAGTACATCAACAAGCTTTTACAACTAACCCAGATTACATCTGTTATTCCTGCAATGCCAGCTATGTATCTCTTGACTCATTTTCTATTAGATCCAGCTGTTCTGGCTGATACGCTATTGACCTTTTCAGCTGGTTCAGCACTTGGCTACCAGGAGGTCATTGGATGCCACTTTCACACAGGCTCAACACCTACATCTATTTTGCTGGGGTGAGGAGGGATTTCATCCACCTGTTTTGAGCAGCAGCACCTTGGAAGATCAGCTGGCCCTTGCTTACCAACATGAGGTCACTGCCATATCTGTAGGCTTTGGTAAGCATCAATAAATCAGGCTGGCCCTGAAATTTCAGTAAACTGTGTAATCTGGAAAGCACAGCTCAGCAGTTTGCACCCTGGCTCTTGGGAACCATGGGTTCACAGCACAGCAGGACCAGGTCCTGACTTCAGCTTTGTTAGGCAGGAGGAGATGCCATAGTGATGCATGTGCTAAAAATACCCATTAAATATCGTGTAGCAGCTCTGTTCCCAGGGAAAGCCTGGCCAGAGCTTGGGAAAGAAGAGAAGACAGAAAGGCAGGATGAGGGACTGACCAATACATATAACTGCAGTACAGGAGATGGGAAGCAAGCAGAGAATGAAATGTTGGGATGCCATATTTCATAGAGTAGTTTCTTCCTGTGGGCAATGGTTTCCTCAAAGTAGCTTTCTCTTTTAGTTTTGCCCATCTGTTTGCCCATGTTCAGCCCGTAAAACAGAACGTGTGGTTGAGATGGGGCCAGAAGTTATCCAGATTCCCACACCAAGTAAGGAATAAGTATTCCCAAACTATTCCTGGTCAAAGTTAGTCTCATCTGTCATTAAAATCTTTCAGAGATGGGGAGTCTGCAGCTTTTTTCAGTAACTTAATCTCCAATGTTATTTCCTGGTGTTTAAATCTCCTTTTAATTACTCCTCACGTCTAACCTGAGTCACTCTTGCTGGATATTCCCCCAGTTACCTCTTATCCTCCTGCCAGGAGCTGAGGGACAACAACCGACCACCGCCTGCTTTACAGCAACCTTTTACGTGTGGGAAGATTATTATCTTATGGAATTTTAGCCTCCTTTTGTAGACTAAACAAGGCTAATCCCTTCAACTGTAGCCGCAAACCTTTTTTTTTAATTATTATTTTTTTTTCCCAGCCATTTGGACTTAATTTAGAGCATAAGGTTTAGCTGGTGCACCTCGGTTAAGACTGAGCAAAAAGTCCCTCTCCTCATTGCTGCTGTTGTGACAGCAAAGCCATGGCAGCAGATGCAGCTACATACATCATGTGGCCTTTTGTTGGTGTTGTTTGTGGTCGCAGCTCCACATGGAAGCTGAGTCAGTACAGCCCTTCTGCAGGAGTTTTCTAGACAAGATTCAGCTGAAGCTCAGAGGTTCCTCTCTTTGTTACAACCATGGTGGTTTGTCGTGCATTTCTGCCTTGGTTCCCAGTGGCATTGCCACTGCCTGACTTCTCCAGGAGGCTTCCCAGGAGGGGACACAACCTGTGCCTCTGGATCTCAGCTTCTTTCTGCTTTTGGCCGCTTCTGGTGCTGTGAGCAGGGTAGGAAGTGGAGCAGAATCTGTCCCGCAAGGCCCTTGCTTTGTCTTTGCTCCATGCAAAAGTCCATGCAGTGCTGGAGCAAAGCAGTCCGGGTGGTACTCTATCTTGCTGGGTGGACACCCAGAGCATGCTTTGTGCGGTCTCACCTGGACCCCTCTGTGCTACAGCAGGTCTCTGAGAGATGACATGGACTGTTACCATCCTGCCTGGGATACCATCTTCCTTCAAGAAAAAGGAGACGATGGAAATCTGCTCTCCTTGGATTTTCCCCGCAGGTTTCTTTTCCTCTCTGTAGGTGGGAGTTTATGTGACCGGTGTGCTGTCACAAAAGGCCACCCAGGCCAGATGTTCCGCACCTTCTGGGAAAAGGAGGACTAGAGAAGGTAAAAAGGCAAGACAGCACCCAGACAGCACATCCATACTGTAGTGAGGTTTGGTTTCCTTATGGCTGGATCTTCATTGAAGCCTCCTTGGGTCCCCAGTGCTGAGGACAAGTTCTCCTCTCCTCTGCTTCCAGGAATCCCCTGCTTCTCTCAGAGGCCCCAAAGGGGGGGGTCTGTGTCCTGCACAGGGACCTCCCTTGGTAACTTGTGGAAGGTGTGAAGTTGTTTGTAGGCTAGAGGAACACACTGGGAACAGCACATTTAGCTGCTTTTGCTATCTTAGTGGGACTGATTGTGGGGAACAGCTGGTCCAGCCAGCAGAAAAGTGTGATAGCAAGATGCCAGATGACTAAGACTAAACAGAGCAGTCCTGACTCTCCTCTCCCTTTCAGCAGATCAAACCAAAAATGACCCCAGGCAAGTCACCCAGGTGAGAGGCAAACAAGAGCCAGTGCCTTCATTTCAGAAAGGCACCTGACCCCAGATGAAAGGACCTGTTAAGGACCCAGCACCCTGGCTCTTTTGTGCCCAGCCCTGCTGTTCAGTGACTCGCAGGATATCTGACTGTATCACTAGTGATGCTCAGGTTTTGTACCAGATGCAATTCCTGTTGTAAATCCCAGTGGTAGATCATTGTAAAAATTGTGCTGGGCATAAGTCCTACAGCTTCCTGTGGGGGCCACAGCCTCCTCACCCAGTTGCAGGGGATGCTTGAGGGCTGGTGGTGCTTCTCACCCTGAGGTACTTTGTAGAACTCTGCCTCTCCTCCTGAGCTCACTGCATGGGGGAAAGCAAGCTGTCAGCCACCAACACCTTCTGCCAGAGCTTTGTGACTGGGTTGGTAAGTGTTGGGGCCCTCCAAGAACTTTGGGCTGAATTTAGAGGTCTAACATTCAGTGTCTGGTTTAATTGTCGTGCTTAAGGTCAGGAGAATGATGGGATTCACCCACCAGACCCAACAGCCTTGACAAGAAGGAGAAGCTCTGTAGGAAGTGGTATGAACACATTCATAATCTAACTTCCCAGTAATATTCAGGTGGAAAAAAGTCTTCTTTTCAAGCAGATGACAGGTGATGCCATTATTGCAGCCTACCTGGTGTCCAGCTGCTCTGTATTTGCAGGAATCTGCCACAGGCCCCCTGTCACAGCCACCAGCCCTGTACAGACATCCCAGTGCTCACAGGGGATCTCAAATAGTGCTACATGCCTCTTCATGGTCAGCTGAATGGGGCCTGTGCTGGCTACACTTTGCAAGACCAGAAGCAGATCCAGACCCTGGTGCAGGTAGGCAATGCCTGGTGGGGACACTTAGATCCAGGCTGCAAGGTGTCATTGATGGGGACTCGAGCAGCTATGGTTTCCTTCACTTGTTGACTGTTAATAATACTGTTTGTGTTAAATAGCCAGTTGCACAACTGGGCTTGGGGTAGCCCTTATTTTAATTGTACACACTTCAGCCTTCCCTGCAAAACAATGTCTGGCCTCAAAGTGCGTGCGGCCAGAGCTGGGCAGAGCGCTGTTTTCTTTCCCTGTGAAATTTGTTAGGCTATCAAAGAAAAGAATAATAAATCTGTCACGAGTTGCAATGAAAAGCCACAATCACAGAAGCATTTTTCAAGCTGTAAACCTGAAGTAAAGATAGCAGTGAGTGCAGCTGAAATGTTTCGCTTCCATTTCAAGCACGCAGCAATTGACCCTCACCCCACACCAGATGCAAAACAATCTGTGTTCAGCAATGTCAAGCATGGTTCGAAAAAATAATTTTCCAAGTTGCAAAATTACTTGAAGTCAACTTTTCCCAGCAGAACACATTGTTTTTAGCTCATTTGATCAATTTTTAATTTTCCCATGAATCTTGTTAGCCCAGCAGCAATCCAATAAACTCCAAGCTGTAGCCGGGCTCTGCCATTTTTATGAGCACTGGAGGAATAAATGTCACATGTGGAGTGATTTATGCAAGTTCACTTGTCTTTCCCAGTTGTGGCTGCAGTTCCCCTGCAGCTCCGATGCTCTCCAGGAATCTCTGTGCTTCTCGCCCTACTGCTGCGCTCCTGAACCGGCTGTCTGGGTTTCCCGTCTGTGCTGCTGTCTCCCAGCCCACCCACACTGTATCAACCTGTCACTGCGACAAGCATGGAAAACAGAGAGCCAGCAGCAGAGCTAAGATGTGTGTACGTCAGCCCACCAGCCCACCTGGCAGCGTGCAGCCGGCACCTCCACCAGCCTGCTCTGACTACAGCAGCAAAAGGAGGAGAAATCAGGAGACACGAAGGCTGAGGGAAGTGCTTGCAAAGACAAGTTTGGAGCTAGAGTCATTTAAGTAGATTTCTGAAAGACTTATTTGGGGAGAGGTTTTCACCTTTGTGCATGAAGAAATATCTGGTCAGGGAACGAGACAGAGATGCTCATTTTGTTATTAGGCATCTGAAAGGATCACGGGTTTCTGATGAGCTCTGAGACCTGCAGAGCTTCTTCTGGGCCTGGATATGTGAAATCAAGCATGAGATGAAATCAGTACCTAGGACAACATACTAGTTGGCATTACTGAACAGGGAATGGGGAGGGAATGCAGGGAGGGAGGCTGTGCATGGCAGTAAGGCTCTGTATCATGCCAAGCCCCAGAGTCATGGAGAACATCCCAGATGGGGAGTCCATTGGGGTGGACAGGCACTGCTATTGAGCCGAGGAAGCTGGAGAGCACTGATCTCAACCAGATCCCTGACAGTGTAGAAACATAGGTATTCCAGCTGCTCCTTCAATCTCTAGTCGCCACTGGCACCTATTCGATGGCTCAAGTTATGCCGCTTGTGGGTAGTGATCACCATTAAGAAAAAAGCCAAGCAGAGCTAAGATCCCAGCAGTGCTTTTAAGTTCCTCCCAGATGCTAAACTCTTCGGGGATGACAAATTCCCCAGACTATATGTGTGTTCTGCATCTGTAAAATGCATAACACAGCAGAGCCCTGATTCTCCTCTGGGGTTCCTCTGACTGCAGCAGCAGGAACATGTAGCTATGGCGTGGCCTTGTAGGACCTGCATTTCTGTGGGCTTTTCTCCAACACATCGCTAGCTGTTGGCTCTTCTGTGTGGCCTTCAGCTTGTGCACGTTCTTCCCCAAGGCTCATCGGGAAGGGATGGCTTTGACCAAGGACAGCTGCAAAGCTCCTCATCATTTCCTGTTGGCCGGGGGATCGGGTGGCAGCCTCAAGGGTTAACACCACCAGCTGTGGGTCTAGAGCAGGAACAGAGGGCCTGGGCACCAGGCCAGAAGGTTTGAGCGCTGCTGGCAAAGACTTCAAACCCCTTGGCTAATTTCGGATGTACTGCTTGTGACACAGAGAGCTGCATTCCCATCTAGGAGAGAGCTCTTCCCTGGGACTAGGAAGGGAAGGCACTGTTAACATCATCAAGAGTGCCCCTTAATTTCAGCACATCTACCTTTCTGAAAGCCCTTGTTGAGGTGGTTTTCCTCATATGACACTTCTCCTCTAAGGAGCCCCAAGGGTGCTGCAGGAGAGGCCATTGCAAATCCCTGGGATGCAATGTGGGATGATCGCTCCCTTTCCAGGAGTCTGAGAGAATAAAAAATGCAGAATATTAAAATCAGAGAGAAAACTTTGGGCAAAGTCATTCTTACTTTCCATGCTCTGAGAAGGAAAAAAGCTTTCCCCACATTGGCAAAGTTGCATATAACTGTTTATCTACAATAAAAATAGCTATATCTCTGTCTATAATAGATACAACCTTTTGTTTAAGCTAGTTAAAAGAGAGTTTTAGCTGGACTGGACTTTGTACCCAATGTGTCAGGAGTAGAACAACCTGCTGGGCTGCAAAGGCCAGGTAATGTAACAGGAATGTGCTTGTCTCCAGCCAGAGATGTCATTTGTTTTAATGCTCCCTGATTTAGGAGCTGCTGAGGAGCTCCTCAACATGGAGAGCTGCCCAAACCCACTTCAATCCTCCCTTATGGAGACACAGTCTCTTCTACTGCTGTAGAAGACCAAACATGGAAACCAATCTGTCCAGGGAAGCTGGATTTCTCCACGTCTGGGGGGTGAGACTAGCACTGTCTCCCTGATAGGAGTGGAGGCCTTTTATCAGTGAGGGGTTTCCCCGGAGGATGGTGCTGACAGAAGCCAGCAGTGAGATCATGGAAGAGGGAGCAACATCAGATGACTGGATCACAGTCTCTCTGTCCTGGACGTGTGTCTAACCCAGAGCCTGTACCTTGTAACACATTGGATCTGCAGCCTGTTGACAACATGAGATGCATGTGGCCTGGTGACAATGCTTGGCGAGGCTGAAACAGCCCTTGCTGTGGTCGATCACCCACCTTCTCCAGTGACAGTTCTTGTGATGATCAAGGCTGCTGGGTGCTATTTAGGAAGTTTGGCGTGGTGATTGCTCCCTCTCCACTGTCAGTTATACAGTGAGATGTATTCCTGGCTGCCCAGTTCCACAAGAAAAGCAGTATCTGGTGGTGAGGATGCCACCTTCAATGTCACGCCTCTTCTGGGGAAGCTACAGTGAGATGTCTTCATTCCCCTGCTTTTGCCCTCCCTATTAGCTAAATGTCTCTCTATGTCCCTGCCTTAGATCCTGTAAATGTGTGTCAGCATCAGCACCGGGATTTTCATACCCTAATCCCCCTATGTCTGAAAGCACCATGCTTCCAGACAAAACTCAGCACAGCCCTGCGGGGTGGGGGTAAGGACTCCTTGTTGACCAAAGCCTCTCCAGACCTAGCACCGTTTGCTTTAGAGCTGGAGAGAGCTTCATGCAGCGGCTGAGAGGGCAGTGAGGATGCTGCTGTACAGGGACTGCCACTGCCAGGACACTGGTGAAGGAGTCAGTGCCACCAGATCCGACAGCAACCCTGAGGGTTTGGCATCATGTCCTCCCTGTTCCAGTGTCACCTACATGAGACTTTGTAAAACCTGGGCTTACAGCATGTCTCTTCTCCCATGGCTGTTAAAAAAGCCTCAGATCTATATGAATAAACCTGCTTATTTACAGCCCAGAAGAAATAAGGAATGCCATGTACTTCCATACTGTGCTGCAGGTTTCCCTCGTGGCTCAGGGTACGTGCAATTGAAGATTAGGTCTCCACTGGGCGCAAGGGACATCAAAAAATTCTCAGCATGACTGCTGATGATCTGAGTGGAAGAGCAGAAAGGGAACACAATCTCCATGCTGAAGCTAGCAAATCCAGGCATCAAAAATGCAGTGACGTCCACAGCAACATAGCAATCTCCTCAGTCCCATACTTTGCCCTGACACCGTCTGCTCATTACGGTTGCAGAAGCCTGCAGGAGCACAGGGATGTGCCCTGCAGACCCCATGTGCCGGGGTCACGCAGTAGCTGATGATTCTGCCACAAGCGAGGGTCCCCCGTGGCTTCCTGGGAGCCTCCATCCGACCGCTCTGACACCACAGCACAGATGTTCCCGTGCGCAGTGGATATGTCAGGATTTCTGGACATCTGCTCACCCGGTAAGAGCGGCTGCCCCAGTTGGGCTGCCTGACAGTCGTAAATTATAGACCAATGTGCTACAAGCTACAAATACCACCGCGGTGGAGACAGAGAGCACGTCCCCAGAAACCCAGAGAGCTGGCTGTCCTTCTCTTGTTGGTGGGGTTCTGTGAGCACGCAGCAAGCACTTTCTGTCATTGGCTCTAATCTATCTCCCTTACAAATCCACCTCGGCTTTACAGACCCACTGCAGAAAGTGGGAGCTTTCCCTTTAGTTTATAAATGTAGCTGGGATATGAGCTGCACGGGTTCACAAGTTTGGCTCAAACATACAGACAGCTGTGAAGGGCAGGGAGCAAAGTGCATGAGGAAAGAAACCAAGAATGGGGGAAAAAGAGGTGTTTCTTTTTAAAAGAGGAGTAGAAAGCCAGGGGAAAAAAAACCAAAACCAAAAACAAAACCAGAAAAATTACTGAGGGAAGAGGAAAAAGCATGGAATTAAAGAGGAATGTTTAGAAAAGCAGGGGAGGCATTTATTATGCAGCAAGCGTTTGCTCACACCAGTCTAACATTCAACCATCTACCTTAGTCCTTGTACCCAGAGAGACAGCATCCCTCTAACTACAAACTACATATGTGCAAATAAAACCCATTGCAAACTGAGTCACCCTGAGAAGAAACACAGGAGATTAAATTACAAGCTAATTGGGTTGTGATACTTTCAGAAGAATGAAAGTTTCAGCAGGAGACAATTTTACCAGAGATGATGGCCTTGTCAAACCCTCCCCTTCCCCTTCTCCATGAACCAACCTCAGCCCTGCTCTGCCAAAATGTCTGTGGCTCTTTATGTCAGCTGGTTGGAAGTTTCCATCACTGGGCAGGTCTCCAAAGGACTGTGGGACCTATTTCTGACCATGCATTAAAACCAGAATTTGCCTGCTGCATTCAGTGTGGAAACACCACACCTGCACTGCTTTGGATCCCCAACTTCATGCTACATTTCTACTAACCAGGGACCTCCTGCACTTCTAGAAAGGGAGGCTGAGGTAGCTGGGCTCATTTAGTTTGGCAAAAGGGAGTTAAGCACAAAATCGAGCAGCTGCCTCCGACTCCTTGATGGACAATTATAAATATGATGGAGCCAAGCTCTTCTCAGAAGCTCAGAATAGTATAAGAGAGGGTAGTGGCCAGTCTGCAGTTTGGGAAGGACAGCAGGGAAAACATAATTTCACAAGGAATGTGGTGCAGCACTGGAACAGGTTGTACAGAGGCTGTTCAGCCTCTGGCTTGAGATTTTCAAATTTTGGCTAGCAAAGCCGCATCTGACCTAATCCAGAGTTGGCAGTAGTCTGGCTTCGAGCAGGATGCTGGGCAAGAGGCCTCCAGAGGTCCCTTCTGACAACTCTGTCCTTGATTTGAGGGCTATTTCCACCCAGTTTCAGCAGTTATGCTTGCAAGTTTGCTTGGTTCAGTCTTGTTGTGCAAAGTGCCCAAAAAGATGCTGCTTGCTCTTAGCAAACTGCAGTGTTTTATTATCCCAGTATCTGAAACTCTCTCACTGCAATTATTTTCCTTTTAAAAAGACATCCTTAGATTGTACAAGGTGTGACTTCTGGCAGGTTATTGAATCTGATCCTGGCATGTTACTAGAAAACATTTTTGATTGTCAAGACTATCCAATTTGTGTATTCTGGAGACAGCTAAGAGCACAAATTGGATCTGAGGTTGGCAGTTATGCAGTTGAGCTATTGAGTGAAGTATTTTATTTTAATTTAAGGGTTGTTTTCCTTTTGTTAATAAAACATTCAGGCTTTAATGCCACATAGTCGAACAACGGTTGGAGAGCCGAATGACTGGTGGTTCCAATTCTGTAAGAGCATTAGGAAACCCATAACATTTATCAGGTGCTGAAAGCTAACGCATGATGTGTTAAATCTGTGATTTAAAATGAGCTTGATATATAATCTCTGAGACAACAGAGCATCAAGGTTGGATAAAGTTTCTCTGTAATGCACTTAAGAAAGCTAAATGAAAACAGTTAAGGTGAGTGAGTTTAATAAAAAATATTACCTACTAAAGCAATTTACTTCTGACTCATAACAATCTTCCTCTTTTGTTAGTCTCAGAATTAAAGAGAGGAAAAGCTGTGTTTTTACGGAACAGAAGGGCAGCCTGTTTTTTCTTTGGAAGCTCTCAGGCTGAGTTGAGCAAAATCTGATTTACTCAGATTTAAGTCTAAGTCATATGCTTCCTGCAGGAATCCCATAGCAGTATTCTATTTTTTCAGGTGCAGAAAAGATCTTTTTTAGATTTTATTTTATGTGATTATTCACTCTGCTGACATTTAAGGAAATGATGTTCAGTTTCCCCATTGTGTATAAAACCTTTCCCTTTCCAGCAAATGTTACCTACTTTTTTCCTAATCCTCCACCAGCCAGGGCAGTACTGTGTTACACCAGGTTTCATACCTTGTTGATCAATACTTCTTGGCTGAAAGAAGGTGGGGTATGCAGTTAAATTTCCAATCTTTCAAATTTTCTCCTTCAGTTTAACACTTTTGATCCTATTAGAGATGTTCAAACAGAACATAAGCAGAACAACTGATGTTTCTGGTGTTTTTACAACCATCAGGAAACTTCCTGAAAAAAGTCCTACGAAAAATATGGGTATTTTGCAAAATTGATAAACTGATGCGTCCCCTGGTCAGCAGCAATACTTCAGAAAGGCAAGGCTGCTGGAACATTAATGTGACTAAATGTCAGAATTTAATGAAAAGCTGCCAAACCTTGGCAAAATGTGAAGAAACGGGGAGATCACATTATAGAGGGCACTTTCCTGTGCTCTGGCAATAACAGATTTGCTCTTCTTCAAGGTTTCTACCTGGCATGAACAGTGACGTCATTGATTTGAACATCTCTCCTCCTTTTCAAACAGCTACATTATATTATATTATCCACTGCTGTCAGGCTCGTTGTTTTGGCAACTCTTCATGGTATTTACACAACATCACCGTTGCTTTGACTCCCAAACAAGACCTTTGGGATAAAACCATCATCCTCAGTAAGCCCTTGGCTCTTGCCCAGGAAACACTTTTATGGTGTTTGCTTTCTAAGGAGGCAAAATTGTTAAACAAGATATTTCCAAGAACTGTCTGGTTTTCTGATCACTGCCTGAAGGGGTTTTTTCGTATTTGTATGACTGTCATATACCCTGGTGGAAGGTGTTTCTTTGTAAACTGCTAACCACTTCTGAGCTGGGAATTGATTTCTGGGCAGCAGTATTTCTTCAAACACTTCACTGTATACAGCAAATCCCTTACGAGCCTTTTGATGCCCCTGAGGATTACAGGTAGTGATTGAAATATTCTATTGTCTTTCTCCTTAAATTTTTTACTACTTCTGGGGATTCTGAGGTTCCTTGTGAGAGGCGGAGATTTCAGTCCTCGCTCTGCAACTCCTGTTCTATTCATTGTACTGTGACTGTGCTACATAAACCAAAACTGTATATTTCTTTATGCTCGAAGTACTTTGTATGTAATCAATATATGTATATATTTCAGCCAGAGGTAGATAAATAAATAAACAAATGAGCCAACAGTGAAATTCCCATTGTCTGCCCCAAGGACCCAGAGAGTTCCTGTCCAGATGTACTTACGGTTGCTGGGTTTTCTTTACATCATAAATAGTGCTGGAGCATGGATGCAGGATTGCAAGTGCGGCAAAGAATCAGGGCTGCAGGGGAAAAATGGTCATGGTTCTCACAAGCAAAGTGAGGATTCACTTGCTGCCTGTACTCTGCTCTGTCTGACAGTTTTATGTTGATAACAAAACCAAGTGAAAACAGAAGTCAAGCCATGATGATATTAATAGAAGCAAAATAGCAGGTAAAATGGAGAGCAAAAGCCAGAGACACCAGTCAGGTATGCCCTGAGTGATACTGAGTTCATCCAGCTCAATTTGAAGTGAAGGCATTTGTAGATTGAAGGGTTTTCAACTCTTTTTAAGAAACATCGTGCACGGTGAAGAGTCAAAAGGCCTGGCTACAGTCAGCAACACAAACACAGAGGAAGGGAAGTCTCTTCAGGGCTTACTGAGGACAGGACACTGGTGTGATCAGGTTTAGCTCATGTGGGCATTTGGGACCTTTCACCAGGGACCTGCTTCTGTGAAAGCAAAGAAATGACACCAACAATAAATGGGACATCATCAGTGGAGAACTGACGTGGTGACAATAAAAAAGACATGCTAAATGGGTAGAATAGGGCTCGGGAGGGGGCTCGGTAAGATTACACAAAATTGCAAAGGCTTGTCACTGTGAACAGAAGTTTCCAAACAGCGTGAAGGGCTTGGCTTTCTCCAGCCGTACTCACTCACCCGCTGAGGCTGCGCAATGAGAAGTGCCCTGCAGCACCCGGGAGCTCTGCAGTGGGTTTTGGAGGGAAGGCACAACGCCAGGGAGTGCCAAGTGCTGCTAAAACTGTATCAGAGCATATGCAAGGAAACCAGAGCTGGAAGGGAACTCTAAAGGCCTCTTCCCCTGCCCAACTTTATGCTGCAAGATATCTACTGCTGACTCTAGATGTTGGAGACAACCCACATGCCCACTATCCAGTGGGTCCCAGATCTCCTGCAGTGCCTGTGTGGTACCTACCTAGCCATACCATAATGCGTGTAGGAAAATACTTGTGACCATCTTAGATGGCACTGGGCCCACATTCAAGCAACTGAATTGTTCCTGTCAGGTGGGATGAACAATCAGCATGACAGAATACTTGCAAGTCTGTCTCCAAGGCTGGGTGTCTGCAACAGTCACTCTGGAGTTTGACATAAAGACCTAGAGATTAAAATGAGTCCATGCCTTAAAATACAGACCTGAGTGTCTGTCTCTTGCTCCCTCCCAAAATGTGGTGAGGCAGCAAGCAGCCAGACCACCCCCAAGAAAAGCAGGTTAATATAAACCACACATCACTCCTGCAACTGGAAGCCATTTGGCTAAGAAAACACAAAAATGATGACAGATGTGCCAACCAGCAAACTTCCTGTGAGCAATAATCTTCTTCCTCCTCTCAAGCTCTTGCTTTTCATCCCGAATTTCCTTGAAAGGGTTAATGAAAGGCTTTTGATAAAGTCCTACACAAGAGGCTATTGAGAAACTTGGCAATCCAGGGGTGAAAGGTAAAGTCCTGTCATGGATTAAAAACTGGAGATGAGATAAGGAGCAAAGAGTAGGAACAAATGGCTAATTCTTAGCATGGAAGGAGATTAACTGTGGGTAGCCGCAAAGACAGGATTGCAAATCGGTGCTGTGTTTATTTACTGCTGGCCAGCCAGGAAGTAAAATGCACTGTTGACTCAAAATGTTCAGGATAGCCAAGACTAAGGAGATTTCATACAAACCCATGGAAAATCTAACTTAAGAGTCCAGTTCTGCCAGAGATTAGCATCACTCAGCATGCCTTAAGAAGCATGAAAAGAGTTAAAAAGGCAAATTGACGTGAGTGGCAAAGACTTGATGGAGACAGGCAAATATAAGCTAGTGCAGAGAAGACAGAACACTTATTAGCCCTTCGTCATGGGCAGTATAATTAATGAACCAGAATTAAAAAGCTAAAAAAGCTAAAACAGGAAAAGGAAAGTCCTGAGGGCACCACATGGCACTGCATTTTGATTAACTACACCGCCACCCACGTAACCTGATGCACACCAATGAATAGGAGTGAAGCGAGACTGTAGACCTTTAAGTGAATATGAACAGCCTACACAGTAGTACATAAATTACAAGAGCTCTCCATCCTCCTGCTCCCTGCAACAAGAATAATCACTGCCTGGATTCAGAAGAGGTACTGATGTAATTTAGTTTTTCTTCCAGAAACCTCTCTCATTGGAGAAAAGTTTTGTAGAGATCATTGCTTTTTCTGATATTGGATAAAAATAACAGCAAATTCAGTGTTACTTCCTGCACAGGGATTTAAGAACACCTGACATATATTAGCAGCTAAAATTTCATGACTGTCCTCATATCGTACCTAGTAAACCTTATTATCTCCATTTGACATGGAGCATTACTGCAGGATAGATGCATTACTACAGTCAGTATTGACCTTGGAGGTGAATTACTTTACTTACTTAAATATATTTCTTTGGTGTGGAATGTCACATCTACAAGTGGCTCTCTCTTCCAGCTCTCAGCAGAGGAGGTCTTGGTGAATACTTGAGCCTAACTTTATCTTTTAAAAGGTCAGAGCTTTTTTGTTAAGTACCTTCTCTAGTGATTAGTGACAGAGACAGAAATAGTGTCCACAACTCCCAACTCCCATTGTTATATTCAAATACAAGTGTTCATAAGTATCCTTGAAGATGCCAGGTGGAGCTTGTTCTTTGGAAAAAGTCTTGAAATGTCTTGGCCAGGTGAGAAAACAGAATCTCAAGTACAGAACCATCCTTGACAGGATAGAAAAAGGATGTGGAAATGAATGTGCTGTGGTTAAATCCATCAGATGTCAAGGGAAACTAAATAGTCAGGGATTATTTTTTGCAATGAAAGGTGAAGGGAATTTCAACCCACATTTCATCTACACATGATCTCTTCAGGATTCTCTGTTACACAATGCTGTCTTAGGAGTACCTGGTATTTCTTCTGCCCTTCCTTCAATTTTGTTTCTCCCCACCTGTGATTCTTTTGAAAGGGTATACAGAAAGGGAATAGAGCAAAATGGACACAGCAATCGAAAAACAGATTGTATCTTTCCTACAGAGAACTCACCTCCAGCTGCCACAAAATTGTTTGGAAAGATCACGGGTTCCCTTGATGATAGCATTGTAAGTTAATTAGGTGCACAGTCAGGTAATTAGGTAGATGCAAAGAGGCAAAAATTGATAGCTTCCCTGTTGTAAGAACTCTCAGTCAAATTGGTTGCCTATTGGATCAGCTGGATTTCCTTGTGTATTAAAGTCTGCCAGTAGTTTGCATTATGCAAGCTGCAGAAATCTGATAAATAGCAGTGATACTTATTCATGTAGCATCAATATAGTGTTCTGAAAATTAATCAGGTATTGTCAGAGGAGCTTGGCTTGCTTTGTGACGCATACATCAGGAACCTTCCTGTCATTCCTGTGTCACAAGGGAATGGTGAAAGTATTCTCTGCAAATGACTGAAACTTGCCCTGAAGTGGAGAGATGAATTACTTAGGTTGGGTACAGTGAACCACTGGAGGTTTCACTTTATTGTCAACATCAGCAAGAGAAGTTTTTCTTTAACATGGTCTCTCCCTGCTCTCTTTGAGGTCAATTGGAAAACTATTGAATTAAAGAAGAAAAAAGTTACGCCAGAACTCAAGGCTTAACCAGACTGTGTCCTCCTCCTCCCTTGCCTTCACCCACTGTCCTGCATGTTCATATAATAGAGCTGAATAATTACAGCCTGAGGTCCATGTGGGCATCCTGATGAGCAGGATCAGCATGCATAAAACTGGCTGCTGAACTGGATCATTCAAAGGTCTAGTTGGAAAAGTTCAAACATGAGCTGAGTATGAATGGGTACCACCAGACACCAGCTGTCTCGTTCCTATCAGAAGTAATTCTAAGTGGCAGATTTAGAAACTCACCAACGAATGAGCTCAGGATGAGCAGCTAAAGCCTGAGCTCATCCCATCTAATTCCATGCACTGAATTGTGGTTCCCAAGTTAGGAGTCTCACTCCCTGGGTCCCATTGTGGTCAAAGAAGAGGTAGACATGGCCTTGTGGTAATCAAAAGGAAACATGCCAGAAGAATTCATCCCCTTGTCCAAAGCCAGGACAAAAACCACCTAATGCATTCCTGACAGATGCTCCTCAAACCATCCATTGATGGAGATTTCATCCTCAGATGGTCTGTTTCCATTTTCAGAAAAAGATATGTGTTTTTGAACATCCAGTCTAAATCTCCCCAAGTCCAACTCAAAACTTCCTGACTAGTGGTTAGGGGCCAAATTCTCCAAGCAAGAACCCAAAGCAGGATCTGTGGTATCACCGTGCACCTTATGCTAACACCATGCAGCCAGGCTTTCAGAGTCACAGTAGATAAGCACAATTGTATCTTGTTGGAGCACTTGCTCTCTCTCCATCATTTCTCCCCAGAAGGTTGGGTTCAATAGATGTAAACGGGTGGGTTTTTTAAAAATATGAAGTTTACACATAAAAAACAAACTTTGTCACTTCAGATCATTTTAGGGAGCAGCAAGAGAAGGGCTGCCACATGAGAGGCAGAGAGCAGCCACAACCCAAGCAGGGACATCACTCACCAGGACAAGATTGGTGAGAAAGAGGTCCCATTGACTGCTAAGTGACTGTTGAACACGGCAAGGTAATGAGCTAGGTCTGAGATCCTCCCAGGAATAATTATTGTTGCAGTTATGCTTCATTCAGGTAAGAAAAAAAATTATATGCTTAGGAAAAGCACTTATTTACAATTTTAAAACTCACATTTTGCTTCCAAACAGCACTCACAAAATGTCAGTTTTGATTTTTGTACATTTCTGTATTTGGCAAATAGTTTCAGGTTTCTTGAAAATGCTTCTTTTGTTCAGTGTTTGCACCTTGGCCTAGTATGAGTATCTGGCAGAGAACACATTATCATTCCTTAGCCAACAAAACAATTAGCAGTAACATGCAAACGGTGGTAGAAATACTGAATATACGAATATTTTCCTTAGGCATCACATTTACTTGTAGTCCTTATGCTCTGTGTAAATTGCAAAGCCAGCTTTTAGCTAAACAGCTACATCCATGGTTTTTTGCCATGCATGTGAGGAAGATGAGAGGCAGCAGGTACAGGCTGAAATGAGAGGTTCAGATCATGAAAAAGGGAAAACTCTTCCATCATGAGGACAGAACAGCAACAAGTTGACCTCAAAGCTGGCTCTGGTTTGAGCAGGAGGTTGGTCCTGAGTGTATTCAACTCATCTCACATAGACAATCCCTTCTCCATCATCTCTGTGTGATGAGCTCACCCCATGGAGACCAGCAGAGCTTTGGTCTTCTCTGAACTCTCCAGAACTGTCTTGGCAAATTATAGGCAGAAGACCCTGTCCCCAGTACCAAAATGCCTTCCCAGAACTTGCTAGAAATCTGCAGCTCCAGTCCACCTTGGTACATCCACAGGAGAGCACTAACAGAACTGCTGATCTTCATGACACTCCTGCTCTAAAAAATGTGTATGTCTAATATATATGGACTGGATTATGTTCTGGAGGTGCCTAATTTCCTATTAAATCAATATAAAAAATGAAAAGAATATTTTAGGAAGAACTGGCCTCCCTCCTAGGTCTTCTGAAGTGCAAAACTCAACTGATTGCAAAGAGAAATTCGGCATTAGATGGATTGGATTTGCCCTCTGAGGCTAAGTGTCTAAAACCTCACTGAGGCAGTATCTACATTAGGCAGTGATCAACTATTGCCGTTATTCAAGAGAGGGTCATGTGAGCCACACTGAAGCACACAGATACAGAGTTCAGTGTGCTTCACAGATTTACTTTAATGCATGAAACAGCCAGGGAAATAGTTCCAACAAGAATAATGCAAAACCCAGTCTGAATCTCTCTACCAACACCACAAATAGCACTTACAAAAATCTGTCGCTTCAGAAATGGGGACAAAATGAACCTACTATTCTATCTCAATCAACACAATAAAGTTAGATCTTGGTAGGTCCATTTTGCATAGTGAACCATTTAATCAGCCCATTCACCAGATCAGACAAATAATTTCACTCCTGTGAGGAGCTGTGAGCACACTCCAGTGATGGAACCAGACAAGTATGCATGGAACTAACTGGGAAAGAAAGTGATACCTGACCAGAATATATATTCTGCTCAATAATGCCTTCCTGAATTTAGCCTCTCCTGTCATGCCAAACCTCAAGAAGCTGGGAAAATACATTAGGAGGAAGAACAAATTTACTGATGCAAATTGGAATAGTCAACACTTTTGTGAGTGGCACCAAAACACATAGTAGCTCACCCAGTCATGCCACCCCGTCACACCACCAGTCCATCAGACTTCTGAAATGATTTCTGAAAACCTCTCTAATTACTGTGCCAGGTCAATTTTTCCTTCTTGAGCAGAATAGCAGAGAATGACTGCCACCAGACTTGTGCCACAAAACATCAGCCAACACAGGCTGAATTCTCAGTGAAGGTGTAGACCATGGCATGGCAGAGGGACTCCTACGCTTGTACTGAAGGACAGCTTCAGTATCAACGTATGAATGATAACTACCCACAATTTAATCACCCAAATGGTTTGGAAAGTTTGTGTGGTTTGGTAGCTAGTCATGTGAACCCACTCTTTCTGAGGGGGCAATTGTTCCTCTAGAATATTTTTAGAGAAAGACATTTCAAGGTACACATTTAATATCTCTAGAGCTTGCCTCAACGTGACATTTGAAAAACTTACAGGGACGAAAGCACCCATAATTGTAATTTTACAAGATGAAGTTGCTTCTTTGATTTCCTAACACTATTCATTTCTTTTTCACAGGCCCTGTAGTATGACCCTGTCATTATATTTTTGTTCTTTGATTTAGTGATTCCAATTCTTAGGAGCTTATCAGTAGTTTCATAGAATTTGGCACTTATCTTAAAGATCTTGCTCTCAGGGCAACTGATTACATAAGAATGTCACATTTTATTTAAAAGAGTAAGTCTCTAGTCCTCCGGGTTACAAAGCAAATTTAAAACACAGATCTGAAATATCCTAGTGGCTTGAAAACCAGAAGATAAATGGAAAGAGTATCTCTTTCTGTATCTCATTATTTTCAAGTCAGTCTTAAAATGGTACACTCTTGTACATCTCGTAAAATGGCAATTATGGGTGATTTCCTCCCGAGAAATTGTTAAGTGTCACACCGAGAGAAGTTTTAGAAACCCCTGATTGGTGATTGCAGAATATTTGACATTGGCACTGCTGTATCTTGAAATCTGTAACCATCAGCATTTCAGCAGTTGTGTCTCCCTATTCTGATATGGTACATTTTATGTGACAATATGAACTCTTTAGTCTGAATTTATATTTATATTTATATATATATATTCAGCTTCCTAAAAAGTATGCACAGCTATTGCACAGACATTGTCATTCCAGTTCGTGTTAAAAACCCCATCATATGGGTTCCCTCTTTCACTCCAAGATTTGCCCTGGGTGTTCTGCACTGGTTCACAGACATTTCTAGTATTTTAGGTTTTGCAGCTTTGTTGATTTTCTCTCTGTGGAGTCCAAACCCTTTTTCATGTCTGTATCTACAATGAGTATTCTATAAATTTGTGACTTTGGTTGAAGGTATCACACCATATTTACTGTGCAATATATTTTTATCTAACAACTACAGAGCAGATATTAATAGAAAAGAGAACTTCTCTGAAGTGCATGGACTATAAGACCTCAGTTCCTCTTTTCCTTTGCAGACCAATCTGCAGACCACAATCTTTCCAAAAGCTTTTGTCTAAATGTGCTCTTTATTACCTGGGTGAGGATACTCTGCAAGTCCCAAAGATTTCCCAGGGGAGGGTCACTGCTGGAAACTGCAGAGCTCTGGCAGAATGAAGCCATTTTTCAGGTCTGTGCTGGTGTTGATTCATACAGCAGCTCCTGGGTCATTCACAGGGCCAGATGAAGCTTCAATGCAAGGGAGAGCCAGGCTGGGGGCTGCGTTTCATCTGGCCTTTGTGCCTCACAGAAGGGGAATGGAGACCAGCCATGGCTCAGCAGAGAGGGAGATAAAAGACTGAAGGGGAATAATAGAATTATGGAATCATTTGGGTTGGAAGAGACCTTTAAAATCATCAAGTCCAACTGTTAACGCAGCACTGCCAGGTCACCACTAAACCATGTCCCAAAGCACCGCATCTAGATGTCTTTTAAATGCCTCCAGGGCTGGTGACTCCACCACTTCCCTGGGCAGCCAGTTCCAGTACTTGACAAGCATTTTTCAGTTAAGAAATGTTTCCTAATACCCAACCTAAACCTCCCTTGGTGCAACTTGAGTCCATTTCCTCTTGTTGTGTCTCTTGTTACTTAGTCAAAGAGACTGACTCCCATCTGGCTACAACCTCCTTTCAGGTAGTTGTACAGAGCGACAAGGTCTCCCCTGAGTCTCCTTTCTTCCTGGCTAAACAACCCCAGTTCCCTCAGCTGCTCCTCATGAGACATGTTTTTAGACCCTTCACCAGTTCTGATGCCCTTCTCTGGACATATTCCAGCACCCTGACGTCCTTGTAGAGAAGAGCCCAAAACTGAATCCATTGTTCGAGGTGCGACCTCACCAGTCCTGTGTACAGAGGGACAATCACTTCCTTAGTCCTGCTGGTCACACTGTATCTGATACAAGCCAGGATGCTGTTGGCCTTCTTGGCCACCTGGGCACACTGCTGGCTCATATTCAGCCAGCTGTTGACCAATACTCCCAGGTCCTTTTCTGCTGGGCAGCTTTCCAGACACTCTTCCCAAAGCCTGTAATGTTGCAGGGGGTTGTTGTGGCCCAAGTGCAGGACTTGGCACTTGGCCGTGTTGAATCTCATCTCATTGTCTTCAGCCCATCAATCCAGCCTGTCCAGATCCCTCTGTAGAGTCTTCCTTCCCTCAAGCAGATCAACATACCCACCCAACTTAGTGTCATCTGCAAACTTACTGAAGGTGCCACTGGTCCCCTCATTGAAATAATTGATAAAGATGTTAAACAGCAATCGCACCAGTACCGAGCCCTAGGAAACTCTGCTTGTGACCAGCTGCCAACTGGATTTTACTCCATTCACCACAACAATTTGGGCCTTGCCATCCAGCCAATTTTTTATCCAGTGAAGCATATGCCCATCAAAGCCATGAGCAGAGAGTTTATCCAGGAGAATGCTATGGGAAATAGTGTCAAAAGCTTTACTGAAGTCTAAGTAGACAACATCCACAGTCATGTGGATGAGCTTTTGCCTCATCCACTAAGCAGGTCACCCTGTCACAGAAGGAGATCAGGCTAGTCAGGCTGGGTTAGACAAGATGCATACCTGTAGAACAGGAATACAAACACACAAGAGCTGCATCCTCAGCATCTTTGTTGGGTGGTGTTCAGTCCTCCTCTACAGAGCACAGAAGTGAGTGGCTGGTGGGCAAACAGCACTGTCCTACCAAAGAGCCTTGGGTTGCCCCATTGAACGGCACAGGGCTGCATATTCACCTCCTAAGGAAGCAGAGCAATGCTGGTGAGACTGCCCAGTTAATTCCACCCTAAGGTGTCCCCTGAATATTATCCCAAAAACTAAACTTATCTGTAGAAGGTACAAAAAATGCCTTCTAGACACCCAACACCATGTTGGTTGTCTCTGACCCTGACAGAGACATTGGGCTGCTCCTGGAATAATAGACCATATGAGAAAGCAGAATTTCTAGCATATGGGAAGCGTCTTTGCTATTCTTGTTTGAAATTTGATTGTGGTTCGAAGTGTACTGAACTTATAACTGTCTGAAGCTTCTCAGAAACTTAAAATTCAAAGAAAATGGCACTTCAGAAACAATGTGATGCTTGAAAACAAAATGTACTCCTTGGACCCTGAGGCTGCCTGGCAGATCTGACCAAATGTTGATGAAGATTCATTTTTACTGTGCACACCAGGTCCCTTTTCAGCGATACTTCTGTGCAAACACAATTCCCCTTTTTGTAACTGTCATACACAGTAGTTGCAATACAGAACACAATATTTTTAATGTATACACTATTTTAAATTGAGACTTAAATTACACTATGACAAGCACCATAGAGTGGAAAAGTGGTAAGTATTTTAAAATGAAAGCCTCAATTCATCAGGAGCACTCATCGGTGGGATAATTTCCATATGTGAAGTTGGCATTTATTTAAGTAAGTTTTTGGACCTGGGCCAAGGAAGAATATTGATTTTGATGAGTTTTCCATTAATTGTACTGAAAAATTAAGGACTTGGTTTTGGGAAGAATCACATAAGTAAACAAATTATTGTGATTTTTTATAAAATATTGCATTGGTCCCAAAGGCCAGATGGTTCCGATTTACTCTTGGAGTAAATGCTTAGTTGCCATTAGATGTCTGTGAGACAGGAGATGACATTCTATAAATACTGCATGACCATGACCACAGCAGGGTGATGCTCATTCCTAAATTGGATCAAGCGAATGCTGATATGTGAAGTATGCTCTCTGCTCTCCTTGCCTGCCCTGTTCTCCCACCACCCCTGCTCTGCTCCCTCTGATTGCATCTTACCAGGCTTATACCCCTTAATGCCTGGATATTTTTAGAACCACCATCATGCTGAAAGCATGGTGATAATCATGTATGTATAGACAAAATATGTGAAACCACGTAGGTTGATAGTATGTGCCATCTTCTACGGACATTTATAACCCACTTGGAAAGACTCACTAAGGAAGTGACATACGTTACTAATTAGTCTTGTTGCTAATAATAGTGTTCTTCTGGTTTATAGTGTTGATTTTTTTTCAATCTGGAGCAGGTGAGAACTACCCAGAGTCCATGACCTGCATGGGGTTCATGGAGCAGGTCAAAGTATGTACTGAAAACATAATTGAAATGCAAATCACCTGAACATCAAGAAGAATGCACTCTGCGTATGGATTGCTGCTCTATGGGAGCAGTATGCACACATTCAGACATTTCTGCACCTTCCTCTGAAACTTGGGAGCCACGTACACCTGGGACTTGTTGGCCAGCATTGTAGAGCTTCCAACACACTGTATAAATTCCTCATGGGATTTATTCACCGTGACACTGGAGTAATTATGGTTGAAAACCAGCAATTGTCTAGCAACTGAAACAATTTAGAACAAAAGGGAAAAAATAGTTACCCAGACAAAATTACAGATAATATTTTAAAGTACGCTCTTCCTTGGGTCTGACAGCAGTGATGTGAGCAGTTACCTTACAACTGGAATCCTAAGTGCTGTTTTCCAAGGGGTACCCTAGACCTCCCTTGATAGAATCTTGCTAATGCACATAAACACACAAAATACCCTGGACATGAAGTACCAGCTGCCAGTAAATCAAGATATGATTTTGAGTCTGCCGTTAACAACTCTGAGATTTCCTCCTAAGGCCTTTCAGACTTCTTTTTAAATTTTATTTTTAATCCTTTTACTGCTTTTTCTATCAGTTTCTATGGCCTATACCTCTAGTTCTCTTCCTCATCCACACAAAAAAACTGCCAAACTCTCTGCATTCACCTGCATTCTGGAGTCAAAGTCCTGTAACCGTGTAACACAACATAATTCAATGACAGATGACTTTAGGTTTAGAGGGTGACTGACCAAAGGCTGTATTGCTTTGCTTATTACAAAAAGAGCTTAACCACTTCTTCCACCTGGCTTGAACAAATATTATATCCCTCACCTATAATAGTTCTACACTCAACCATCACCAAAATAATAGGTTATTGTAGCCTTAACCATTTAAGCTATCTCACCTTACTAACTGTAAGGTTCTTCTACTAGTTTCTATATTAAGTATAAAGAAGAAGGAAAAATAGGACAAATACAATTTTCTAATGAATTAGAGAAAAATCAGAATGTCCTTGGGAGCAACTGCTCTAGGTATATCCCTATGAAATAGCAGGAAGACTGAAGAAGGAAAAATAAGGTCCTGATAGTTATTAAGGTAGGATATGGCAACAGACAAGTGTTAGATGGGTGTAGTAAGCATGGACCATGACTATGTGGAAGCAGGTTGAAAAATTTGGAGATACCAGAATTGTATCTTCAGGGCTACACGTGGTTTGGCTACTTTGGTGAAGTCATTTGAACTCACTCCTTTGATGTCCATAAATCATGAGAAATCTGCCTCACAGGACTTTTCCATAGTAGTAAAACTGCAATTTAAGCTCTGTGAATGAGAAGACTAAAGAGTAAAAAACCAAAGTCCTTGGTGGTTTTGTGCTCAGTTAATAACAAGAGATGTGTCTTCTGCTGAGGAAACGTCCATCGATGTTGAGTGAAGGAACTCATGATGACAGAAAAATATAGACCTGAACTTTGTTTCTCTGTGCTGTGGTTATAGGGACAGGCCTCTAACCTTGTGGTAGATCACTGTCCTCATCTGAGTGAGAACAGAACAATTCTGTTCAGTGAATTTACTTTTCACCTCAATTCTTCTAACTAACTGCACTGTCAGAAGTTAGCAGCCTGTTCTCACAGACAGTGTCTGCTTCAGGCAGAGATAACACCCCATGTGTAGAGTTAGTACCGAGGGCTTGTGTGCAGACCAAGGCCACTGCTGGAGCTTGTGTACCACATTGAGGGGTATAGAAAGTGAAAGGCCACACCTGTGGGGAGGAAACGACAGGACAGGGGACCCCAAACTGACCAACGAGGGATTCCAGCCCATAGATGTCCTATTCGGTATAAAGCTGAGGGATCATGAGGGTCAAGCTCTTGATTTGTTTCTCTTCATGCTTCTTCCTCACTTCTTCAATGTCTAGAATCCGAGGAGGACTCTGTCCATTCTGCCTTCAGTCCTGATCTGTGTGTTCCTGAATCTGATACCAGAATCCAGCTCCTGAACATAGCTCTCATCTGCTGCTGGACCCAGCCTGGGACTTTCCCAGTGCCTGCTCCACAGTGTCAGCAGTGACAGTGATGTAACTGTCATCAGGGGGGTTGGGTTCGATACTGGTTTTGAATATATTTGTATATATTCCATTTTATTATTATTATTTTCATTCAAGCTGTTGTAGTTTCCTTTTCTAATTGCCCAGTCTCTTTCCCTTATTCCCTTTCTCTTCCCCTTTGGAGAGGGAAGGGGATTAACAGAGAGCATCTGTTATAGGTCTAGAGGGCTCCCCTGACCCTAAACCATGACAATCACTCATTTCCTCACTGTGTTTTGGATTTCCTCCATGAAGACACAGGGCACTGGATGATGAGTGTGGGGGAAACCAGCACAGTGGTTCTAACATTGCCACCCTCTGTAGACTCCCAGCTCTAAACTTCACCAGAAAGTTCAATAATATGGAAACAGGAAAACAGCTACTGTGTAGTTACGGTCACAACAAGCTTCTATTTAAAAACCTTAATTTCACATTGTCTATAGGTTTGTGTTCTTGGAACAATGGAGAATATTTATTAACAATTTGAAGAAAACAGTTTCATGACTATAGTGACTATAATCACTCAAGTATAACATCGGAGAAACTTTCAGGGTAGAGCGCAACTGGTATGCAAGGAATCCATTTCACAACAGTTCCCTAAGCAACACTGCCTGCAAGCAGCGCCGGGGATGGAGTGGAGTGAAGATTCCATGGCCAGGCCCTGTGAGATCACGGCAGAGATGGGAACTTGATGGTACTACAGGACTGATAAGCTGCCTGCTTACAACCCTGTGCCAACAGTCTGTCAGTTTTTGACAAAGTACTGTCCTTGTGAGAACTTTGCTCATGATAGTGTCATTATAATACCCAAACACAGCTCTGTCCCAAAGGCTGCCTGCCTCCAAAGTGCGACCACCCCTCACGGAGCTTGTGTTGGGAATTTTCTTCAGCTGTATCTTGAAAAGCTAAGTGAGAGAAATTTACACCAATCATAGTAAAGGTATTTATGACTTGAGTCACTCAAGCTCCACCTTGAAGGTAAAAATTATTATAAAAATGGTTTGAGTGAAGGGGGATGTCAGGGAAGACATCATCATGGACAAGTCAGGGCGGATACTATCACCGACCATCTCTGACTCCTGGGACCAGTCGAGGGGCTGAACCTCGCTTCTCCCCACAGGGGCACCTTTGGGTAAGATCCGGACTCTTAAACTTAGAAATCTTCTTGAGCTGCTCTTTGATTTAACGCCTTTGGTATACCTTTATATATATCCTTTGCAGACAGTGTATTTATCACTGGCAATCTATAAGAACTTGTATTTCTGTTGCTCTCAATAAACTGCACTTTTCATGCTGCTGGTTGCAGAAGTTCTCTCATTGGACACCGTCAGCTTCTTCCTGGCTGCATGGTACCGTGGAGTGCGACTGACCGGGAGTACAGGGGGCTAGTAGTGAATCTGGAGCTGGGAGAGTTCAGACGCACTGAACGCGACAGGACTAATAATGACAAACTAACAGTGCCCTATTAGTGAATCCGAGCTGTGGTAGTTCAGATACACTGAATGCAACGGGACTAATAGTGCCAAATTAACGGTGCCTTATTAGTTAATCCGAGCCGTGATAGTTCAGCCAGACTGAACGTGACTGGACTCATAGTGCCAAACTGGACATCACTCAGAATCTAAGCCCAGCCGCCCCCAGCCCCTCTGATATCTGAGGACTAGATAGAATGCAAGGGAGTTTATCTTCTGCCAAATTACTTTACCCTTTCACGCGACACAGTTTTAGCTACCTTTTCATTTACATGGTGGGCAAACAGAACCAGTATTCATGGAGTTTCAGGGGCTGGTTGGAGAACTGTAAGTGCTTTGTAAGTACAGCGTTAGTCTGAGCACTACAAACAACAAGCACTGTGACCTGCAAGGAATAGGTCGTGGTTTCTGCTCTGATGGCCTTCAAGTAAAGTAAAGCAAATACATATAGTACACATAGAAGAAACAGCTCTAGTGCAGGAGGGACAGGGCTGGGAACATCACAGGCTGGAGTTCCTGGATAACCCTATACAAGAAGCATCACTGCCTCTGACTCCACAAAGATTGGTTCAAGCAACACAGGGATCAGAGAAAAAGGCACTGTAGCAGTTTCCAGTGAGAATAAGAAAAGGATCAGATGTTCTGCTACACAATAGGAGCCAGAGAGCAGCCTTCAGAAAGGTGGCAGCAGTGGGATTTGAAAAATCTCCCAAATTTCCAGGTCCTCAAAATTGAATATGGAGAAAATTTTCTGAAGATTTTAAGGAACTTGAAAGGATTTTAACAGACAAGAACACCTGAAGATCTCATGAAACACCTCTCTCCTGCAAACAATGCAATATGAAAAAGAATTGACAGTGAGTCAGTGGCCAGGTCAATGGTAGAACACTAAGGGCCTCAGCTGTAGCAAATAGTCATCCATCCAATGAGCAGACTGTGTCCTACAGGAGGATGAAGACAAGCTGTTTTCCAAGAACTGATCTGACTACATTACGTGTTAAGCTCAAATCCAAAACCAGAGGGTGAAGTGAGGAAACAGTCAGCAGTCATTTAGTACAAAATCAAAATACGGAGAACGGAATTAATCAAATTATCAAAGACACAAAGGGAAGAATTATATTGAAAAAGGATCAAGTGGTCAAAAGAAGGCCAGGAAATCACATTTTGAGAACTGCTGGGATCTCTTTGACATCTCAGAAACAATTCCTTTGACAGCCAGTGATTATTGTCCTAACCAGTAAAGCAGATACCAGCTGGCACCATCTACACACTATCAATTCACACTACAGTTATCTGTTTGTAGATACACAGAATTAACATGAAAAAAGGTAGGTGGTTAGAAAGGGAAGGATATCCTCTTTCTAATATACGCTGAAGGTGTTATGCTGCCAAAGCTAAATGGCCTTAGAATTTCTAAAAATTATAGAAGTTGATTTCCTTACTCAAAAAATGTTCCATCTAAGCCAGGAAATTTAGTATTAAACATCAACTTGAAAGGAGAAGAAGAACTGACCACAGAATTAATTTTAGTGATAGCTTTGAAACAAATGGTCTTACTTAATTGGATTTGTTGTATACAGGCAAAATGAAGTCCAGATGATTATTATAATGAACAGATACATATACGCAATCCGTTAGAAAGGTTTTTTACAAACACAGACAGTTATGATCCAAATAAACCTGAAAGAAACATGTCAAAATATGATTGTTAGATCAGATGTTTTAAGTATTTGCCTTGAAATAGCCCCAAGAATCCATGATCCTGCAGTCAAAGAAGAATCAAAACTTCTGAAAACCATGCTTAGAAGCAACATCAAATAATCCATTCATGTCTGAATATACACACAGTTTCTATCGACAATAAAAATGAAAGATCACTTTAGAAGTTTTGAGCAAGAGATAAAAATTCAACTCAGCATGCATTAATAGGGAGGGAAACTGGCTAAACTAGCCAACCTCAGAATTAGAAGAATCCTAATTAACAAAGTAAAATTCTACCAAGGCTGCACAGGGATTGTGTCCATGCTATTATACATTTCTATTATTCATTGAGTGGTGAGATACTGGAACATGTTGCCTAAAGAAGCTGTGGATGTCCTGCAGTCCCTGGAAGTGTTCAAAGTTAGGTTGGATGGGGCTTCCACTAACTTGATCTATTGAAAGATGTCCCTGCTCAGTGGGACTGGAAGAGCAGATCTTTAAAGAACTCTTTCAATCCAGATAATTCCATGACTCTATGATTCTGTCAATGGAAAAAAACAAACAACCGAAGTCCTCACAAATTTATATGATATGAAGACTGAAGGGCAGGTTAGCAGAAGGAAGAGAGAGCGCTGATATTGAGCAAGCATTATTGTATTGTTAGATGAACTGGATGGACAAGATATTTTTTATCATGATTGAATATGAGTGCTATACTTAGAGTCAAAGGTTGTAAGACTGTCTCACAGGCAAGGATACAATTCTCTGGAAAACTGCCTTGGAAAAGCGCTAGCAAACAGTAGTGGATATTTAGCTGTCTGTAGCCTACCATGATGATAGAGTGGTTAAAAAGGATAAATGAGACTACATGCCCATGTTGGACGTCAATTACATTGCGATCTTCCTGTTTGGGGTCCAGAATTCAAGAATGTCTTGATAAATTATGGCATAAATAGTTGACCCTAGCACATGCCTGAAGGATTGGTAAAGATTCCTCAGTAAAACAGCTACAAGAAAAAACATGTGAGTGGCATATGAAAAAAAAAAAGGTGACTGAGCCATTTGATGACTGTCTAACAGAAGTCTAATACTGAAAGAGCTCGGTGTGGTGGACAAAGGTGCAAGAGGCCAACCATGAGGGAGATAAGGTCAAACAACTTCAAACAAGAAGCTAGGTGTGAACTGTCTATCAGTGATGGGAATTGGCAACTGGCACAGTTTACCAAACATGACACTGGATTTTTCTTTGCTTCTTGTCTTTAAAGTCTTTAAATCAGGACTAAGATTTTTTCCAAGAAGACAGTCCTGTTGGAACAGGACTCTGGAAAGGCTCACAACCCACCCTTGGGAAGGTGTTGGGCTAGAAGACTACGATCAGGCTGTATCAGACACAAAGTTAGTCTGGATTGTAATCTACATCTTTGTATGCCTCTGTCTTGGAACCACCTCTTTATTATTCCCTCAAACATTCTATATAAAGAAGTGTTTAAGAAGGAAAATTAATTGCGAGTAAGCAGATATTAATTATTTTTGTTGTGATTAATCTGAATCCCAGTTCCACTTTCACTGACTTCCCTGAAGTCTGAGACATGGCAAGTGACCTTGCTCCATTGAGTCAGTTGCTCAGAGTTAAACCAGGAGTGCAAAATTAGTGATCAGCCTGCACTGCACTGAGAGTGTCTGGTTGCAGTTTGTGCCATATGTGCATTCCATTTCAAGGGGGCCTGCGAGAACAATTTTGAGGACATCTGTTATCAGCGTAGCCCCAAAGGAACGCTCACATGTCGCTTGTGAAATGGCCCATTTTAATTTTGAAAATCCTCTGCTTTGTCACCAGGATAGGGGATTTTCTTTACATTTTGTCAAGGTTGGCTCTGATGAATCCAACTGCACCATCTTTGGCACTCCATCCGTAACCCAGTCTCTACAAGGAAATAGTTCATCTTTACTAGTCAAGATGTCCAATTTGCATTTCATTCATTCCTTTTGCATTTGTGTTGCCAGGTTTTCTAAGGCCTGGTGAAATCTCTTGTCCCCTACACAGAATAATTTTTTAAACCAGGAAATATTTAAAAGTAATTATTATAAGGGCTTGTCCATCTCTCACAAACTCCTTTCTGGCTTTACAAACCAAATGTATTACAGGCCCAGTTTTTAGAAGGAGGTCTTGAAAGGCTCATGGAAAACTTCATCTTCCTCATAGTTTGAAGGCATTTTGAAATTAGATTATATCAGCTCTCAGTCAAAACATTTGATGATCTAAAATAAGATAATTACCTCTCCCAACAAGCCTTGCCTCAAAATAACTTGGCTATTGATAGCTCTTTAGTGCCCCCTCATGATGAGTTATGTTTGACAGCAATAAGCAAGAACATGAGCTTTCAATTAACTCAGTAGTGATGTTTCATGTGCAAACTTTTGCACTTCTGCACTGGAGGTGACCCTTTGTAATGAGACAAACACATTTAAAAATTATAGTCCTACCATTCACCTCCACCCCTGTTACAGGAACAGAGGGCAGCACTCTTGTACAATACTGCTATTGTAAGAGAGGACTTAAAAGCAAACCATGTAGGGGTTTGTCATGTTAAGTTTTGTCAAATCCAGATTAAAGGAGACACTCTCCTCTAATTCTCTGTACTTCGTATTATTTCCATTGCCCAAAACTGTCTAGATTTTGCAGGAGGCTTAGAAAAATAAAAGTGACATTCTAAGCCTATAGATGCTGGTAACAATACTTCTCTTGACTTCAGCAAGTTTAGGATTTTGCCAGTGAGTCAGCCTTAAAAAAGAAGAAGAAAGGTACTTTGCAAATTGTAGACCAAGAGTGGGGAATAAGTGGGTAAGAACTACAACATCAATTGACCTGGCTTTACTCAATTTAAACATGTATATATCTAAGACTTGTAGATACACTAGTGTGTATTTACACATTAGGCAAAACAAAATAAAATCTCTTCGTAGACCTTCTTAATTTATACATTTGTAAGAAGTCAGCTGGTGGTTAGCAGAGCTCACTGAAGGTTTTCAGGAAAAATAAGAAAGCTCCCCACAAGTCCATTTAAAAGTCATTATCAGAAACATTTTATAGCAAACAACCCCCTCTTTGCCTCTGCTTCATTCCTCCACTCTTCTGATATTCTATCAACCTATTGAGTGAATATGGGGTTCCCAGCACAAGGCCACCCATTGACCAAAAAACTGTTTGAACATCTCAATTGCTGTTACTGCTTTACTAAGAATTTAGTAATTCTAGTGATCACTGCTACCCCAGTGAGAATACAAATCGACCGATCAAAGCTCATAAATATAGAACTTCTTGGAAACTGGCTACTTTTTCACAAAAAACACAGTCTTCTCTTATGGTTGCTTAATGAGCCAGGAAGCTGAGATTGTCTTCTCAGGAGAAGTTTCCAGAGCAGTTTAGCTGTTGAAATAATGCAACCATAACCATGGCTAAAGTAGTCATCTGTTTCACTAGTGGCACCTCTCTGTCACTTTTGAATTTGCCAGTATCTCCGGATAAGGAGCTGATAACACAGAGGGAATAAAAGGTGCCTTCTAACCCAAAGCGTTCTATGACTTTATGATTTTGTGTCTGAATAGTAGGAGACTGTAAGTACTGACAAACTTAGCTGATAATAGAAGTAGCATCTGAAAATCACTTACTGTGGCTGTTTCTGTACTATAAGAAAGATATTTTCTGGAAAAAGGCCTTTAAACACACAATGAAGTGTAGAGGAAAGTTGCTGGAAATAGGAAATAAGAATTCTGCAAAATCCATATAAGAAAATTGAACCTTGATGACTTGATGGGAAAATAAGAAATCGTAAATAAGAATATACACATCTTGGAGGTCTTCCAGCCCTTTTAACTTGTGAATCATCTGAGAGACTCCTTTTTCTAAACAACAGCTCTATTCATACTTGGTTCTCCAGTTCTTTCAGGTGGAAGAAATTAAAAAAACCTTTAGATGAAGGACCACTTCAACAGCAGTGTTGAGCTGCTGATGGGGAATATCTAGCAGGAGCTTGAGAAAATGTAATGCTAGCTGTGCTGTATAGTAGTTCAGAAGAGGTAAGAGTGAAATCACAGCTTGATCCTGCCTTCCCACTGGGCTGCAGTCCTTTATGGAGTAATTGCATATATGCCAATGGGATTGCAAGGAAGGTGAATTCGGCGTGGAGATTTTAACAGAGCAGGGCTTCTGAGAAAGGGCTGCAAGATGTGTTTATTCCTAGGAAGATGACAAAACTAATTTAAACTGGCTTCAGTTACAGACTCCTTCTCTGGAGACTTTCAAGACCCGCCTGGATGTGTTCCTGTGTGGCCTGTCCTGATGATCTCCAGAGGTCCCTTCCAACCCCTAACATTCTATGATTCTATGAATCTATGAAAGCAAGTGAAAACAAGGATTCAAAAACTGCTGTGATGGAATCTTGTCTCTGCAATACATGGGCCACATCAACCTGCAAGTAACTGCTCAGCAGCACTATTCTGTGTGGAGGATTTTCAAACCCTGCTAAACAGGAGACAGAGCACACCCCAGCTGCTGGAGCTTCCTCACAGCCTTCAGCACTTCCAGTGCATCTCACGGTTCTGTCAATTCTTTAATTCCTTATTAAAAATATTAAGCACCAATCCTCATAAGAAATGGGATATGGTAAGGGAAGGTTCATGTTCATTCTTTGCCCTGTTGCAACTGATCCTTTGTTTTGTTTTCTGAGCCAATTTCCAGTCTGTGACAAATATTTGGTCTCATATATTGGGGTATTTGTTTCCAAGATTGCCTCCTGTGAAGGACTTTGTCCTATGCTTCATGAAAGTCCAACAAAGTCACATCCACTCTTCTAGTAATGTATTAAAAAAAACTCTAGTAGATTAGAGACACAATTTCCCCTCAGTGAATCCAGACTGAGTCGTCCCCATTCTGTCATGTTCATCCAACTAAACTTCTGGTTTTGATTAGTTTCAACCAATGCAGCTGGCACTGGAGAAGGCCTCACTGGTCCCCCATCCTAGGATCAGCTCTTTCTAAAATACAGCTATGACATAATGAGAGTCAGTGTATTTTTGTTAGCAATTCAGCTCCTTTTTTTAAATTCCTCCAGTTCTCTTGAGATCTATACCTTTCAATCCTAGCAGCTTGTGGCTCTTTAGCTTGTTCAACACCTCTGGTTTTAACATCTCACTGTCTACGATTTGAGCCTGAAAAAATACATCTGAGGCCAATATTTCCCAGCATTCTCTGGTGCAGACTGATATTAATAAATCCTTGAGCTATGTTGTAAAGGTCTTTATGCTCCTAAATACTCTGTCGCCACCTTGGCGCTCTAGGTAGTCTGTTGGTTTCTTGGAGGCTTCCTACTCCTGATGTGGTGAAGCTGGACATCATTGGCTATCTACACCTCCAAAAGCACCATTCCACACTGTACATGCCTTTTTCTATGTGCCTCTATCAGACTGCATTTCCATTTCCTGACCTTCGGCATTAGGTCACACAGCTCTCCCAGTTCACAGCATGCGGCTGAAATAGATACTCCTGCAATGCAGTGTGAATGCAAGATTGGGGCTCCTTAAAAGCCTGGACACGGCGAGGTTCTGCTCTAAAACAAATAAAGAAATCATTCAGATCCCCAGTCACAGATTCTTTTGACTGTTTAATTACCACAAAATGAAACATCAGTCTCTGGATGGTGACTTGCCAAGATGCCCAGTTTGAGGAAGTACGTTCTTGAAAGAAGACAGTTCCTTCAAGCTGGTAGCGCTGAGCCAACAACTCCTTTCAGAACTGATCTCGAAATAAACAGCACATTCTTCCACAGCCTTGTATCAGTTACAGCTGACAGTGAAACACACCCAAAGAACACAGGGCACCACTGGCCTGAGGGAGCCTGGTCATACAGCTAAGCTCTGGAGGAGAGGTGAAGCCACTATGACCCGTTATTTCTCCAGAATTAGAAGGGGTATTTGTCCACCAAGAGCTCAAGTTATTTACTTTGCTAAGTGGAATTGGATGCAAACCTTCCTTGCCAACTTGCAAATAGTCTCCATTCTAACTCCCTTCTTTATGGGTACACATTTCCCTGTCTGAATAAGCAAACACTAATCTCGGCAGATGTTATGCAAAACAGAGAGGATGCAAAGTGTGAGTGTTTGTTCAGAAGAGGTAGTTTTTATACCCCTAGGATCCTGGAGGCTTTATGCAGAGCAGCTGGCCTGGCTCCCTTGGTCGGTGAGACAATAGGTGTCTTATGTTCCTTGATCCATCTCTCAGGTAGGAATTTATCTGCCCTATGAATGTCTTCACAGCAGCTTTCCATGATGTGGCACTCCCTGAGCTATCACAACTTCAGAAGAAGCTCAGACTCCTGAGCCATGCACTCAAGAGAGATTAGATAACATTTAAGGACACTATTTACAAGGCCAAAATTGTGCCTTGTTGAGTTAGAAACAGAAGAACATATGAGACGTGGGGAAAATGCCTCTGGGTGCGGTCTGGGCCAAAGGTATTGGCCTGACCCAGCTTTCCTTTTCAAATTATTAAAATTATTTGTGTTTGTATTGTTGGACCTACATGTCATTAAGCTTAACCCTTAGAATCATAGAACAGTTTCATCTGGAAGAGACTTTCAAGATCATCAAGTCCAACCTTACTCCTAGCCCTATCGAAAACCACTAAACCAAGTCCCTAAGCATAACATCTACCCAGCTCTTCAACACTTCTGGGGATGGTGACTCCACCACCTCCCTGGGCAGGCCATTCCAATGCCAGACAACCCTTTCTGGAAAGAAATGCTTCCTAATACCTAGCCTGAACCTCCCCTGGTTCAACTTCAGGCCATTTCCTCTTGTCCTGTCATCCTTCCTTCAGGATGTTGTTAACCACCGGCTAATGAAGAGCCACATCCTTGCTCAGCCAGGGCAGGAAATCATCACAAGAGACAGAAACTTCGGGCTGATGTCAGAAGTTGTTTATGTTCATATACTGTCTATGCTGAGTTGATGGCCACTGGCTTAGCATTGGCTCAAGCATCTGGCTGCCCCAATACCAAGGCAGTGTTTGCTGTATCCTTGCTTCAAAAACCTGGCAAAACCTGGGTAAACTGGCAAATCCTGGCCTTTTCTGACCAAGGTTTTTTCCATAGTCTAGCTATCCACAGCACTGAGATCCCCCAGCCTTGCTCTTAGTGCCCACGGCCATGTACTTCTCCAAAACCTCTGGGTTTGATCAGGAAAAATCCTGCTCTTGGCCTACTCTTTGCAGTTACTTTCTGCCCCCATCCAGTCTCCTGGAGCTGGAGGACAGGAGATGACTGCAACTGCCATGCAGAGGATAAACTTAGAGGGTCAGCCCTGTGGCTGCCTTACATTGCTCCACTTAATTTTCTGTGCCATTAAATCCCACATTTTCACACTTGTCACTTGAGATAGGTAGGAATGTGCACAAGTGCTTTTATAAGCAAACACAGATCAGGTTGAAATGTAATTGTTCAACCTCTGTGACTTTTCTCTCTATTTTTCAGTGCCTGTAGTTAGATGTGATTTGTCACACTGGGTTTAGATGTAATCTTTTACACTGAGTTAACACATCAGCCTCCTATTGATCCCACACTTAGGTCTCGTCATTTGTAGAGTACCCTGTCTTAAAATGTGCTTGACTGGAAACAGGGTTTAGATGATTTTCTGTGTTTCTAGGTTTTCTCTTCACACATCTTAAATGCCTTTACTGATCTCATCCCTCCTGCTTGTACTGGTATGTGAGCAAACCTGGAAGATAGGAAAATCAGCTGAACTACATCTTCAGTCAGCCTCGCTGGGTGCATCCAGGCAATGTGGCACTATGGCAAAATGCTTTGTTTTGGTATCTTGGTTCAGATGATGACAAAAGCAATGACTGCTAGGTAAGGTTTGTTGTCACTGTATCATCCTTGGAAATAATCTGGGCATACCAGCACTCCTCAGCCACAGCACAGGTCGGTTTTGAACCCATTATATCAGATTGGAGCATTGTAGAGATACATGCTGGGAAGAGGGCACCTTCCTGTAGGTAATTCATGGCATCAGAATGAAATCACAGAATCACAGAGAATCACAGAATGTGAGGGGTTGGAAGGGACCTCTGAAGATCACTGAGGCCAACCCCCTTGCCAGAGCAGGACAAAACTAGAACAGATCACTCAGAAATGCATCCAGACAGGTCTTGAAAGACTCCAGAGAAGGAAACTCCATAACCTCTCTGGGGAGTCTGTTCCAGTGCTCCATAACCCTTACTGTAAAGAAGTTCTTCCTCATGTTGAGATGGAACTTCCTGTACTCAAGCTTGAAACGAAATGAAACAACATGTTGCTAATGCCATTTTGCATTATACTGGATTTAAATAATCTTTCTGGGGAAGAGAACAGATTTTTTACTTTAAGAGAACCAAGAAAGCTAACTAATTCTTTACATTTTGAGGCAGCTTTCTGATTCATTGTTCTATTCAAATTGAACTTTAAAATCTCATTATTTGTCTAGCTGCTCTGCCTGTTAAACTTTCCCTTTGCCTCTCATGGTTTTGTGCAGCAGAGTGGAGCTTACAAAACCTGATTTAGAAACATTTTGGAAGAAGACCTGTCACTCTCACACAACCCCCAGTCAATACTTGGCCTGGGAATATCACCTTTTGCATCTGCAGTGTAGCCCCATGTAGGAAGAGATGGAGCTGAGGCCCTTCTCTTCTGAATGGAGCAGAGTACAGCCCCCTTGGTTGCTGCAATAATGTTAAAGTTGTAGTTTGATGTAATTTGCAGCTTGATCCTCAGTAACTGACCTTCAGAGATATACAAGGTTCAACCTCAGTTGCTTAGATAATGAGTTGAAGAATAAAACCACAAAATAAACATTTACCAATCATTTCTCTCTTTACCCACCAGACTCCCTGACCTGATGCTTATCTGTGGGGTGAGAGACACGACATGTCTTCCACTTAACAAACACAAGTAGCTTTACAGTGGGGATAGTGAATTGACTGTAACAGAGTCACCAGCAGAGATAAACTGAGATCACTCAGGACCCTTTTTCTAAAGCAATCTGACAGTGTCAACACTTGAAAATGCTGTGGCTGATGAGCTCTCCAGACCCTTCAGAAGGAGGCAACACTGAAAACACAATTTTGCATTTAGTGGCAAGTGATATCCCAGAGATAGGTCTCCTGGGAAGAGGAGGAGGGAGGTGATGATGCTGTAGAGAGATCTTAGGGCCGCTGAGGAGAAAGTTAAGCCAACATCAACCTTTACGGGCAATACACCCCCTGTCCCATCCTCCATTACCAGCTGGCTGCCAAGGACTTGTTTGCTGCTAGCTCCCGAAGACCACAGCTCAGTGTGATGGGGGCCAACTATGCCAGTGTCACTTTGCCTCCCCTATGCCAGTGGCAGAAACACAAGAGCAGTGCAGGAGTTTGAACGGATCTGTGGCTGTCAGCCTCGTAATATTAACACAGGCGTCTTCCTTATCTCACTGCGTGTACCTTTTGCTAACGAAAGAACTATTGATGCGTGTGGAAAACAGAGAGCCGGCTCCTGGCACAGGACCTTACATAGTCTATTAATCATCCTTGGATCTAGCTCAGTTTCGCTCCACTCCAGAGCCTATGAACAAAAGTATTTACAAATGCGACTGTGATTCAGATATCAGGCACTGAACCGTGTTTTCTAGGTCCTTTGCTCCTGTAACCGAAAACTCACATCCTTTCCAAAAGAAACAGTCTGCTGTTCTCCTTTCAGTGTCTGACATTAAGTGCTTCACTACTCAGTATATAACGGTACTTATACCCTCTCTTTGGAGTGATGCCTGCCTAGCAGTGATATTTAGCAGGTGATTTATCCTTGCAGTTTCCAGTCTCAGCCGCTCACAGTCCTGCCCAGGTGGAACTGGCCAGCGTTCGGGGAATTTCGTGTGTTTTTCTTGGGGAAAGAAAAGGTTTGCAACACAAATGAAGTGTTACTGAGATATGGAGTTTTTTATTTGCAGAAAAATATTTTTCTTCAGCCACAAATTTGTCCATTGACACATTAAGCATGTAGTAAATCAGACTTAGCAGCAATTTTTTTGTATCCACAGAAAGAGTTCAAGGCTGTACCAAAGTCTGATATGATTCATATCTTCCCAAAAGGAAGACAAATATGAAATTTCAGTCTTGTCTCCAAAATATTTATTTTTCCGGCAAGTCTGCCCTGCTGACAGCGCATCTCCTGTGTTCCTGCTCATTCCTGCTTTCTCTGTGGCCAATGCAAAGATCTTCCCTCTCTCTCCTGTTGAGAGAAATCGCAGTTGACTTGTGTTTAGTCCAGCAACTAATTACTTCAAAAGTAAGGCTGTATAAACACAGTCAATGGCAGCACAAGGCATTTATGTGTCTAAGTAACGAGCAAACCAGCAAAGCCTACGCCCTCTCCACTCCTCATCATCTCCTTAGCAGAGATTGTATCAAGAGCTTGCAGATGTTATATGTCAAGACATTCACAATATGCCAGGATTTTACCCCTTGGTTCATTCACTAATAACGTCAGCCTGATCTAAACATCTGCAGCTTGCCTGAAAGGCTGACTGAGCACTCGCAGCCAGGATATGAATGACCTTCACCTCCAGTCTTTCCTTCACTTCTGGATGCACAAAGTCCCATCACCTGGTGCCACTGGTACCACAGCCCTGCAACTGGAGCTCAGCAGCACAGGATGGGCAGGCAGAAAATTCACTTGATCTCCCAGTCCTACTGGAGCAGAAGGAATCTTTGGTACTCATGGATGGACAAACAAAGTGCTGGAGAGTATCTCCCAGGGCAAAACAAGGCCAGCTCTGAACAAGGCTCTCCTTGTTCTTACATCTGACCTTCAGCATTGTTGTCTGCAGATACATTTTGGGTTTTCTTATGTGTAAACTGCAAATGTATTTAGAGCTTTTGCATGCCCCTGGGCTGTCCAGGATGAGTAGGATGGGGGCAGTGCTGTGTGCCCGGGCACAAGGTCAAGGGAGAATCTCTGCAGAGTCACAATAAATTTTTCTTGCCACTGCTACACATTCGTGTCTTGGGGTAATTGCTCTACCCACAGACCATATTACAGGCTTCAACCACTGAGAAACTCTGTCCCTGGAGGCACAGGAGTTTTGAAAGCCAGCGCTTGTGAAATGGGGGAGAGGGCAACCTCTGCTTATACAGCACCAGCAAAGAGCCCAAAGGGCATCATCTTCCTCACCCCCAGGAGCTGCTGCATCCAGTGAACACGCTCACCTGGGAGCTGGCATCATGGACTGAACAGCTCCATGGAGCTGAAATTAGTAAATACACATTTTCCCCATGATCATGACCCTTCTTGGGTAGTTTCAAGTTAAGAAGTGTTTGTGCCAACCTTCACTTTAGCATAAGTATAGCCTTAGACATGAAAACCATGGGACCTGAGTTACAGGTAGGTCTGACCACAATTACAACGGGAACAGCAAAGGTGCTACTGACATTCAGGGAGGGATATATGTTGTGGGTTTTTTGTGTACATCTCACACTACAAGTGCTCAGACATTGAGTGTCTTTCTGCTTAACAGGGAAAGAGAGGACAATCCCACTTGATAAGTGACACATGTATGCATGCACACAAGTATGGTGATTAAGAAGGAATAATTCTCCCAGACTAAAAGAATGATAGGCAAATGATAAGCAAACAGGAGGAAAGGCAAAGCCAGAAGGCTAACAGAAATAAATGATTTTTTCAAGCAAAAATAACCACGGTGTCAGAATCAATAAAGAAGATAACATTGGCTAAAATCCCTTCCAGACTCTGTGGCAAAGTGAAGGCTCCATCTAGAAATAAAAAAGCACCATACAACAAAGAGGGAGAGAGGGAGGAGACAAGAGCTGATAAAAAGTGTAATGTTCTGAAGTCTAGAAAATTGGTAACGTGATAAAAATATCAGGGAAAACAAGGTCTTATAAAAAAATGTGCCAAGAACAAAGATGTTCTTCTACTGGACCAGAGGCTAGAGATCCCATGATGCAGAAGTAAGGAATGGCAGGAAGGACATTCTTCCAGTCCCTCTTCCTCTGCAGTCTCTGTGAGAGATGGAGGGAAACTATGCCAGACTATCTCCACTCCCATCACGCTGCAACCCTGCTTAGGAGAATTCCCATCCTCTGGCTCTGCCGAAACATGAACTGTGGAGGCTTCATTCACTTTGGTCCCTGCTGAACTCTTCCTGCTGTTTTTCACCTGGGCCAGCAGAGAACAACAGATTTCCCCACAGAGAGGCAAGCTCAGTCCCCTCAGAGGGATGGGAGCTTGCCATTTACGTTCTTTACAAGAGACCCATTCTCCTTTGAACACAGACAAGCTGAGGTCTTGATTCACTGCTATTACAGCGTGGCATTTTATCTGCTAGTCTGCTAAGCCCTTTGTCTACCAACCACATTAATACAGGCAGGGACCAATAGCTCGAAGACATAAGCAGCATCGAGACATTCATCTCCATGGTGCCTTGACAGTGTATATCTCACAAATCACTTGCTTTGAAGCACTGTCACAGAGTCAAAGCCTGACAAAACATGGATGGCTAGTAACGTTAGGTATTTGAAATATGGGGTTTGCTTCACTTTGGCTCCCCATATTGTAGCATTACACAGAACATGCCCAAAGCAGCTTCTCTTCTCCATTCTACGCTTTCAGTTTGACAGTGGGGCGAAGGGCTCTGTTGTTCGCCCTGCCTTAGCCCCATATCAACTGCCTGTGTGGGGGAAAAATACACAGTGAGGGTATAGGCAAATGATGCATTACAAACTCAAACACCCAGGCAGGTGCCCACCATGCGCTGCCCCTAGCAAGCACTCAGCAGCTCTTCCCCAGGGTTTCAAAGACAGACAGTAACAGGCCCATGGCTGCAAATAACCCCTCCCTGTGCGAAGGATAAGGGCAGCCACAGAGCAGTTCGTAGTTACAGGTTTGGTACATGAATTATCATGACAGTGACATTCCCTGGCTGCCTTAAACCATGAGCCAAAGTCACCAGCCAGCTCTCCAGTACTCAGGTGGGGCCAACACCTCTCTCTCTTCCCTGGAGGCTGAGTCTCGCAGCAGCACTGGTCCTGGTGGCCTTGCACCTCCTCCTGCCCAGCAGGTTCCTGGTACCCAACCCCACACAGACAGCTTGACATGTTCTCTCAGGGTGTGTCACAGACATCACACCAGCAGCATTCATGTAACCCTTTGACCCCCCCAAACATGATTTTAAAGCCTGATGTTGGTTTTGCTGGGAGTTGATTTAACTTTGTGGTGACACATGTTCCTCCCTGCAACACACCAAAGGACTCCTCTGTGAACAGTCAAGCTTGGCTCTATTTTTTTTTTCCTCTCTCCTGAAAGAGAGGGAAAAGGTATCAAAGACAGATTTCCACACCAGATGCATTGCTTATCTGCACTGTGTAACAGGCCATTGGATTTTGGATCAGCTCCTGATAACACATGAGTAGGTTTCCTATCCCACACCTGAAAGGCTGTTGGGATAACTCATCTGAGTACACACCGACTCCTCGGGTGTTGTTAGTGCAGCTGTAAGGTAAATCAACTGTGTCCCAGTTTGGAAAAATATCCATCCATGTTGTCCAGGAGTGACTGCAACAGGAAATACTTTTAAATAACTAAAGTAATCAATCTCATTCACAGGCTGCAGCAAGCTGCTGTTCCAGAATGGCCAATACTTAGTGGGAATCATATTATCCTGTGAATAGGATTTATTACACTGGATATAAAAACCAGCGAAGCTGTTCTTAAAACACTTTCCACCAAGGCTTGCTTCTGTCTAAAACTCTGGAAAATGCAAGATGTGTCGGGCAGTGCATTGGTAAGGTGTGAGGAAGGCAAACTAAGGAAGGCTGAATCTAAGACACCTTTAATGGTTATTGGAAGTAAATCCCAGAGAAGGCACCTTTTGGTCTCTTCTCAGATGTGACAGAGAAAGCTAGAGCTATGAACAAGGCTCTGTGTGCTCTTCAGTTTCTTCCCTGCATTTTGGAAAGCAAGAACTTCTCCATTTGTCAGCAGACCAAACTGTATCAGAGGGTGCCTGAATCCATCACCTGTGACTCTTCCTGTCTGGTACACACCACAGAACTAAAACAAAGCTCTTGGCCAAAGCTTCTCGAAGAGGTGAAGCTACCCAGGTATCTGTATGTTAAAATGAAAAGAGCAGCTGCTCATTCACCTCCTGATTGCTACTGAAGATCACACAATCCTTTAGATACTTAGGCAAAGCCTGGTCCAAAGAGCCTTCCCACAACCAAGTTAATGAGAACTTTGTACAGCTCCGTACAGTGTTTGAGCAGAAAGGCAAAAAATTGTTGCAAATTCTGACCCTAGAGGCTCTCTTTTTCACTCTCCCTCAGAGTCTGAAAAGTCAGTATTTTCTGCTAATTAATAATGTCTGCATATGTGTGTGGAGGCAGCATGGTAGGTGAAGTATTTCATGAAGGAGAGAAGAATGAGTCAACAGCAAAGTGATTTTTAATATAATTCTCTTTCATTTACAGAACCATCCTACAGAGAAGCTTGAACACCATGGACACTTAACAGGGAAAGCTGTACCACCACTGCTCACCACTGACTGCTGGCAAAATTCACCACAGCATTTTCCTAACAAGGAGAGGTGCCTCACTCCACTACCAGATCTCCCTTTGAGCTATGCCTAGGCCAGAAGAAAGACCAAAACTGAAAACAGACCTGTTTTTTGCCTTTCACATAGCTTAGGACAGGACTTGATGTTTTTTGCTAGTTCTGAGACATTTGCAAGAACAGCCCAGTGCCTGTCTTACACTGGGAGAGAGTAACAGGTAGTTTAGGGGAGCTGCAGTTAAAGGTCTTGCTTACTGCTCTGATTCGCAGATAAAAAGCACAGCAGAAACACAGGAAAACAAACCCAAATGTTTCCAGGAGCTGAAGTGCGGTGGTGGAATCGCCATCCACTTCGCAGACGTTGCTGGGATTGCTGCCTAAATCAGTGGGAAGCAAAGAGTCAATTCTCTAACTGGGGGCTCCTAACTTGTTAATCACCATCCCTCAACTACTCTGCCCGCAGGAAGAGGGAGGGATGTCCCACGTGTAAGGCTCACAGCAGCAGCCCCTGCCCCTATGTGTATGAGTTGCCATTTGCAAGCCAAAAGCAGCTTCTGGAGCCAGACACCATTCATTTTCATCTGCTTGTCCCCGACTGGCTTGCTAAAGAGGTCAGTACCTTTGTATAGAGGTGGGCAGTGGAGACCTACAGACTACTGACTGACTTGTAACCGAGGTGGCAATGAAACTCGGGTATTCAAGCCCCGGGTATTCAGTCCACTGCTCTCCACATCATTCAGCCTCACTCACACTGGTGCAAACCAGCAGACCTTGCAGGGCACAAGCAATGCAATTGGCTTCACAGCATCTCTTTTTAACCAAAACTGCTGGAAACAAGATTTACTGCAGCTTTATTCCTTTGTCCTAGCATAGATTTTAAAATAACAACTTTTCCACAAAAGGAGTGTAGAGGACAAAGATTTTTCATGTACGTGAACACTTGGAGAGCTTTCAGAGCAAACACAAAATCCAATTTCCTTCCAGTTGTTCAGCTACAAAAAAAACCCAAACCCCAAACGAGAGATGCCAAGGGCTGACAACCAATGGAAGGTATTACAGCAGTCCATGATGTAAGCAAAACAAGAGGCACTACCCACCTTGCTGATACAGAAACAACAGAACAGGCCCAGACTTGCACCCAAACTTGCACCATAACCTTGCTGTAGGGACAAGGGCTTGTGTTTTGCAGTGGTTTAGGTGTTTAGAGAGGCTCCTGGGCATCCTGCACCAGCTTGGGCAGTTGCTGCTGCACAAATCCCATCCTCCCAGGAGGTAACTTACATGCACCAAAGCAAAAGCATTTTCAGAGTGATTTGGCCCCATCAGTTTTCCTGCCTGGTTCCATTTCTGATGATTTTGTGCCTTTCTCTACTCCTGTCTCTATTCCTTTTTTGGTACATATGCTTATTTTTAAGAATTGTCTGGTGCATTATTCTGAATTATAGCCTTCCAGACGTCACGTTTCCTTTTTCTAAACCTCCTGACACTGCTTACTGCTCCTGTCTATGCCTAATGCTGTCAGCTGCACAGTAATTACATCAGAAATGTGCTGGTTCCTTGAACGTGTGTGGAAATCATGTCCTTCTGTGTGTGCCACTCACATAGTAATTAAAATTTGCAGTTTTCCTCCAGCCAGATGATGGTACTCATTTCTTTCTTGGACAAAACATCTTTTGTTGTTGTTGTTGTTTTTGTTACTGCCCCTTGCATATTAGGATCATTTTTGTATAACTGGATGAGAAGAGAACGCTGCCAAGCACCACAAAGATAGGAAAAGGCAGACAGAAAACCCGCAGAGATTAGTAAAGCTCTGGAAAGTTTCCAGAGCAAAGCTGGGAGACTTATCACTCACCAAAGAGGTGACAAAGGTAAGTGGTGGAAAGTTTTTTTTCCCTTAGGGCTGCCTTCCTGTGTTGACTTTCACATGCACACATGGGATAACTGAGCCCTGGCTGCTTACTGTGGCTCTCTGGAATGCAGCAGTTGCCAACACGCTGCCCTGCTGCTCTGTCTGCCCGCCAGGCAGCAGCTTTAGTTCCAGATGTGCTGGAGAGTTCTACATGTGGCCCTAAGATGAGTAAAGGCACCTCAGAGCCATGGGCAGTAGGAAGTGACAGGTCCTGGCCTTGCACTGTCCCCTGTTGCTCTGTAGACACCTGTAGCACTGCAAAGTAGCCTGGTCCCCCCAGCGGGGCGACTTGGGGTGGGAGCCTGGAGGACCCCACTGCAGCTTGCAAACTGCTCAGCTTCTCAGCTTGCAAACAATCCATGCACCCTACGCAGGGTCTAAGCCAGGATGCAAAAATGCTGCCCAGCACAAGCATTTTGAAGTAAGAGAGGGAAACAACAAAGCACCTTCAGAGAGAAACAGCCTGGCCAGATAGTATCAAAAATAAGTCAGAGTGATCCTGACTTTCCTTCTTGATTCAAATTGTCTCTAATACACTGTTTACAGAGTAATAACAAAATAAATAATTTAAGAGGCATCAGTTGGTTGTTGCTTACCCTGCAATATCCCGAGGACCAGACCCACAAGGACTTGGGGCCAGTGCCTGGGAGTCCAGCAGCCAAGAGATGCACTGGAAGTCACAAGGGTTGGCACCATTTCCTCATGACATGCCAGGTAGTGCAAATGCCAGAAACTTAGCATAACTCCTGAGAGGGAAAGAATCACTGCTCCTCCTGGGTGAAGGGAGAAGCAGCAACTGTAAGTCACGTAGAGCAAACTCACCTAATCATCGGTTGTCACAGGAGAGTCCCCAAGCGTTGTTGAAGAAAACGTAGCTGGAGAGAGGCAGCTTCTGTCAAAAAGCCCTGCAAGAGCAAAAAATTGAGCTGAGAATGACACGTGGTAGGCAGAAGAGTGAAGGCTTTGCTTATCTGAGGTGACTAGCTTGGCTGGGGGGTCTGCAGACTGAGTGGAAATGCACTACAAAAGGCTCCGCCATGTCTAAGTGGGATGAGCGTTTGACAAGTTTGTAACACAAGAACACTGGTAACAAGCTACCTGTTAATTTAATTTGTTCACTGGTGGTGGGTACATCAGTTTCCTGTGTCTTTACTTGGTTTTGCACATAGTCATAAGGAGATTTATAAGCTGTGACCATCTGCATTTTTGAATTACTTTTATAGCTACAGGAGGCTTTTCAAATTAGTGTTACCTGCAACTTGGAAGATTAAGGATTTTCTGGTCAGAAACCTTCCTGGGTATTAAGAAGGGTGGAAGAAGTGCTCCTTTCCTGGACTGTCCTCCTCATTCCCCCAGGTACAGCTCTTCATCTTGAGCAATCCTGCTGACTTTGTCACCTCTGAAGCCAGGGAATCTCCAAAGCCCACTGAAGCCTAGATCTCTCTAAAGACTTTGTACCTCATACTCTCTTAGTGATCTGAGGTCAGACCCGTCTCAAACTAAGTCCACCCACCTGCCCCTGCAGTGGGTGATATTGATTTTTCTAGCTGGTGTGAGCACAAGAGTGGATAGCATCCATGGGGAAATACCCACAGGACTATGGTGGATGCAGAGATGGTTGCTAAATTTGCCTTAGCACAAAGCAGTAGACTTGGCCCCTTTCTGGGTATCTCCTCAGGAGCAGAGAGGAGGCCTCTGAGGCTGTTATCTTTTCTTTTTGCAAGGGCTTTTGGTCTGGTAACATGAGTTAGCACTGAGACATTGTGCTGGGAAAATTGATAATAATAGCCTCTCGTCTTCTGAGCTGCTGCTGGAATTGTTCAGTGGTTGAAACGAGTGCTTTGATTATTGCTTCCTATTGTTTGATGGCACCAGTTTGATAAGGTATGTTGAAGTCAGTGGAGTAAACCAATTCATACCAACTAATTATGAGGTCTGCTATTGTTCTGGGATGATTTGCACTGTGATAATTTCCAAGGCATTTGGATGCAATGTTTAATTAATTCTAGTGAGTGATTTCCACTCCAGTCAATTGCTGCTAACCTGAGATGTGGCTATTTGTAAAATTTCACTATAATCATCTTCTCCCCTGCATTAATTAACACATGACAGCATTACACTGACAGCTTCTTAACACTTTTCTAACATTTCTTCCAGATCCTCCTCTCCCACTTCCCTCTGCACAATATGTCAAAAAAAACCCCAAAACCAAACCCAACCAAAAAACCAGTACTTTTTTTGAAAGCTTTTCTTTCTTTTTTTTTTTTTACCATTTCATTTTGCTCTGTATGCATTAATACCAAGGCGAGTTGGTCCCTGCTTGCTGAAAGATTTATGAAAGAGCAATGGGGTCTCACCAAACTATGAATTCATTGTGAGATCCAGAAGCCACAAATACTGCTAATAATAACAGGACTTGGAGGAAGTGAAGAACCTAGGGCAAGCATCCATTTGGATGAGAAATAACTGCACAAGACAATTAGGCAATTTACTTTTTGGGGTAGTATTGAAGTGGTCTATGCTCTGCTACTATAAGGACACCATGTGGTTCATAGTCTATCATGAGTTAATATAGCTGTAATTGCTTGAAAACATCTTTCAGTCTATCGGTTGGTTTGTCATCATATTTGTCTCTGCCTCTGTGATAACAATGATAACATATTGTGAATTACCATAAGTTTTACTGCACTTCCCAAACATCTCTGCAGTGGTTTGTCTGCACTCTTATAGATACTTTCTCAACCATTTTTAGCAAAGGCTTCTATATGACACCTCCTTCACCTCAGCAATAAATGACAGTGAGTCCTCTTGACTTCACATTGTCCATCTCATGGCATGAGTCAGATGCATCCCACCAAACCTTAGACAGCCAAACTAGCTACTTGCCCTATGTTTCCTCCATAGTAACTGGAGACTCCACATGGGTAGTTATTTCACCTGATTTGTCTCCTGATAGTTTAGGTGACTGTTACCAAAAATTAATCTAGGAAGAATCTGGTCCAAAATATATCCACAGCGTTTGCTGCTTGGTCTTTCACTTTGCTTTCCTCCATCTAATCATTAAGTCACTGCTGCAGCTTATACAAACAGCTCTCCAGAGATCACCTGGCTCACCCCCTGCCACAAAAACAGAATCTGTCCTTAAATCATAACTCTGCCACCACAAAACCCTCTGCAGTGTGATTTCAAAGAGGTAGATGTAGGCTTCAAAAGAGGTTGTTTGCAATTCACTGCTCGGAAATATCTCACAATTGGCTGATGTGGCTCTGTAACTCAGCCACAACTGCAGGCTCATGTCTGAAATGAGCAGCAGCCTCCAGCATCTGGGTTGTGCAGCGGCTGTTGCCCCAACACCCCTTCACCTCAGTCCTTTGGCTGGCACACAATTGTCTGAGTCACTGGCACTTGTGCTTCTTGCCCTTGCACAGTGATGCACATTTCTCAAATTATCAGTATTCCTTCCTCTCCTGCTGCCTCTGTGTCTTAAAATAGCCAGTAGAGCTCTGCACCCTGCAGAGAGGATGACTTTGCTCTCAAACTATCTCCATGGCATGCAGGTAAAGAAATATAGTAATAAGTATCTAAATAGTTGTTCTCATAATAAGCTTTTCAGGTTGCTATATTCCTTTTTGGCTTTTTGTGGAGTTTAGTGTGCTCCTCTTTGATGTGCACCAAGTTTTGACTAACTTGGTTCAGAAGAACCATGATGCTCTGGCCTTAGTGTCTCCTGGCCAATGGCTTGGCCTGATGCCTTCATGGAGCTCAGTCAGCTCCTGAGTCACCAGGTATTCAGAGTTTCTGTAAAAATTAAGTACTGGTTGAAATTCGTCTTGCTTAAACTTGCACAGAAAAAACATTAACAAGGAGAGTTAAAAGACTGTATTAATTAGAAAATTTTAAAGAGACCCATCTTGTGCCTGGATTGAGTATAAATTGCACAAAGCAAAAAGGTGTGACTAGCCATTCCCCAAACGTTACTTCCTAGAAAAGCATTTTTCTACCCTAACTCGTCAGTGTTTTTGAATGCAACGCACCGTAGCATTTTGCCCCTTCTGTTGTGGTTCCTAAAATGCCGATACCTTTTAGACAAGCTGTAGGTTGCTTTGCATTAAATTCTCACAACATTATGCTCCTCCAGGCTAGCAAATATATTTGAAGTGCTTGAAAGTTAATCATCAAAAATATTTTCACAGGGCTCTACAAACAGCATTCATTAAAATACCCTCAGTGTTCTGTGTAAAGCAATGGTCTGTAACAGAGGTCCACCCTTGTAAAGCTGCTATGGAAAAAAAAATAGATATGCAGAAATAATGTTTCTGATGGAGGAAAAAGTGATTCAGCAGATGAGTATCCGGGAAGTACAGCCTTGTTGTTAAAACACAAGGCTGGGAGATGGATGTCTACATTGTTATTTCCAGCCTGCCACAGATTTCCCATATGACCGTAGACAAATTGCTTGCAGCGTAATTTTAAAAGTGTCCTGCAGTTTTTGGGTGACACTTTCCAAATACTGACACTTCCTCTTGGCTCCAGAGGCACCAATGCTGCCTTTTATCTTGAAAACCTGAGGCCAAGGCTGTATTATCTTTGCCTGTACCGCTCTGATAGACCAGCCTCCAGAGTGGGCTTCAGCACAGCGTGCCCAGCCTCCTGCCCACCACAATCCACATGGCCGAGTCCAAGCTGCCTGCTGACAGCCTGCCTGGGCAGCTCTGCCAGGAGAGTTCAGCCATACTCCTGCTCTGGCTGACTGGACCTGTCAAAACAGATCTGTTGGTTCTACTCCATGTGTAACTAGCCTGATCCACCTGACGCTGCCGAGTGCCAAGGCTCAGAGCTCCAGCACTGTACCTCCTCAGCTCATATACTTGCAATAGCAAGGGATCCAACATGGCCAGTTTGTAGGGAAAGACCTGAACAGCAGTGATCCTAAACTGAGGTAATTCTGATGTAGGTTTTGATCATATCAAGTGGTTAAAAATGAAATAAAGTTACTGGTATCATAAACTGGACATTCAAATTTAAGACAGTTTCCAACCATGGTCTGTGTCTCAATTCCCTCACTGGTACAAGGGGGCTGGTCTCACTGCTAAACTTGCAGGCTGTGATAAAAAGCACTAATATTTGTGAAGTACCCAAATACCAAAGAGTTCCAGACGTATGCCCAGGAGAAAGCAAGTAATTCTGTATTCAGAGAAGAGTCTAAAGATGTCCATTAAAAAAGACAAGGGATCGTTCCACTGAACAGTAAGGAGAGAAGATATTATTGACTGACGGCTCACTAATAGAGTACTGTCCTTTCTGGGTACCAAATGAGGCAGGGGACTAGAGGAAACAATGTGTGCAATTGTAGTCTGTCTCAAATGCATATGCATGGAGGGGCCTGAAGTAACATTGCACAAACAATATTGGTGCTGACATTTCCTGGATGTTGAATGCTAAGCTTCCAACTACTTTTCTTACTTTGTTAGACAGCAGTTTCTCTCTTCTGGTCTTGTACTCTCCAGCATTATTTGGACCAAAGGAAAAGGAAAGAGAACGGAGATAGCAAATGCTTCCTTCTATTCTCAAAGAGCAGCTCTCCCCCACTTTACACTTGTGGGAAATACAGTATCAAACACATAAGAATGGGGCCCTGGCATCAACACTGGGAAGCCAAGAACTGGGGTCTCACATAATTACAGTTCATAATTCGTGTCGGGACTTGTCTGTGCCTTTGATTTCCTAGTTACACAATAACAACACAGAATCAATTTTCTTAAGGGATTTTCAAGGCCTCACTAATATTTGGTGACACCATTCACTAAGAACCTGGGAAGAGTAGTTTTGCAGTTTGCAGCTGAACACCTGATTTCTTAGTCCTCACTCACTCAATTGCCATTGATTGACTGGTCACATTATCCCTAGTGCATACAGCCCTACACACACATATATCAGAATATGAAAGGGCAGAACAAGTCAAAGTGAGAGGTTTTGCTACAAGTAGGAAAATCCCCCTTAGACAGTGCTCTCATATTCTGCCATTGACCACAGTCAAGGAAAATAATTAATGCACTGGTGTCAGATATTTATATATTTCAGCTCAAAAATACCCTCCAGGAAGAGCAGGAGAGAAAAGAAGTGAGAAGGCAACAACCTAAGAAAGGAGGAGTTCATTTACAAGAGATGGACAGTTCATATATCTGTAAGAATGAATAGACCCAGTCAAATGGTCGCTGTGATACAGCACAATAGTCTATTGTCTGGGTGCCTATAAATCAGCTCCTCACAGCCCGTGCTTTGAGAGCCAGATGTTGGTGATTAAACACTGCCCTGTGCTCCCTCTTGCGTTTCCGAGCCGGCCCTGTTCCAAGCCACGCACGGCAGACGGCTGCTGCTCCTACCTGGGCAAAGCCGTGGCGGTGACTGGTCCTGGAAGGGCACTTTAGGGACCACCTGCCCGACAGTGCTTATTTCAGCTCCACGCTGCATTACATTGCACTACGTTAAATTCTGATTCCCCGTGATGCCTGTCATGGTGCACCAAGACTAAGCAGAGCTCACACACGCTGCCAGGATCGAGCTCTCCTTACTGCATTTTGTGTATTGGGTTTACATGGCAAAGTTTTGGTTGCAGGGGGGGCACGGGGGTGGCTTTTGTGAGAAGCTGTTAGAAGCTTCCCATATGTCCATGGGACAGCAATGTGCCCTTGTAGCCAGGAAGGCTAATGGTCTCCTGGGGTGCATAAAGAAAAGTGTGGCCAGCAGGTCGAGGGAGGTTCTCCTCCACCTCTACTCTGCACTAGTGAGACCACATTTGGAGTAGTGTGTTCAGTTCTGGTCTCCCCAGTTCAAGAGGGACATGGGAATACTAGAGAGAGTCCAGTGGGGAGTTACAAAGATGATGAAGGGACTGGAATATTCTCTCTTATGAGGAAAGGCTGAGAGCCCTGGGGCTGTTTAGCCTGGAAAAGAGAAGACTGAGAGGGGATCTTATCAATGTTTACAAATATCTGAAGATTGGGTGTCAGGTAGAAGGGGCCAGTCTCTTATCAGTGGTGCCCTGTGATAGGACGAGAGGTAATGGTAGCAAGGTGAAACACAAGAAGTTCCACCTCAACAGAAGGAAAAACTTCTTTCCTGTGAGAGTGACAGAGCCCTGGAACAGGCTGCCCAGAGAGGTTGTGGAGTCTCCTTCTCTAGAGACTTTCAAGACCCATATGGATGCGTTCCTGTGTGGCCTGCCCTGGGTGTTCCTGCCCTGGCAGGGGGGTTAGACTCAATGATCTCCAGAGGTCCCTTCCAATCCCTATCATTCTATGAATACTTGTTATCTGAAAGTCAATAGCCTTATTTACAGAATAACTTTAACTTACTCTTTATTTTAATGTAAGCTGAATCAATTATTATATTGGGAGCATAAAGGGTAAAATGCTTACTAAATAAAAAAAAAAAAGTTTTACCATTGTGTTAAACAATCATTCATTAAAAATGCAAACACAAATTATTTTAAAATTTTGAGTAAGTTTACCTATTTTGGCATTTTTTGAAAGATACCACAACTGCTCTAGGCCGAAAGCCTCTGTGTTTGGCTTTCATCATGGTACTCTATGAAATGAATCCCTCTAAAATCAATGATGATTGAATCAATGAATGAAAGTCAGGATGACTAATTATCAAGAAGACTGCTATTCAAAGGGTTCACAGCTCAATCCCATAATTAACAAAACTCTAATTTGTTTCTATCGGAAATTAAGACAGTATGGGTTTTCTCCTTACTAAAATCAACAGATAATCTCAGATGAATTCTTGAGCACATTGTATACTTTATGGATGTTTACTGATTAAACACATTTGTTACTTTCCAGTTCTGACAGCACTGAGTTGTTTTACATATGCAAGCAGATGATATAAAATTCTTCTACTGTAATAACAGTGCACAATACAGGCAAAATATTTTAGGAATAAGATTCAGTAGAGATTCAAATTTCCAATTCAGTCTCTGCAGTAGTTCTTTGCATGCAGCTGAGGTGGTAGAGACAGAAAATTGCTATTCTCTGTTTCTGTGAGAGAAAAAACTAGGTGATCTCTGTCAGCCAAATTTCAGCAACCCCAAATGACCTTGGTAGTCTTACTGCCAGGCCAAAATTGTATTGGTTTTAGGAACTGTAAAGAGATAGCTCCTGAATTTAAGAAATAATTGCCCATTAGTGCCCTTGAAAACAGCAGCAGAGAAAACAGGTCTAGATGTGGAACAAAATATTTCCATAGCAAGTGGAAATACAATGATATGTTTAACAACAGCATAAAACAGAAAAACCACAGAGCTGCTGTAATTTTTCCAGGCTTATGTCAAGTTTGAAATGGAATGAAGGGATGTCTAAGACAAAATGTATCCCAGCAAAAAAAGAGTTTTCCTCATTTGGTCATGCTTTTATCATTTAGAACTATTCAGAAACTGAAGAAACAAAGTAGATTAGAAAGCCATCACATGGTGCATAAATTAAAGACAGCCTTATAAGTCTTAAATGTTCAAGTCTGTTGTATGTTTTATAAAGCAAGGACCTTGTATAATAAATCTTAAATTATAAAACTACAAAAAGAATTCTTTAGAAATTAAGCTATTCATAACGTCTCACAACATTTCTGAAGCAAAGTCTCTTAAGATACATGCTTGACATCTGTAAGTAAGATGACTTGCTTTGTTTTCCTGGGAAAGAGAGATTTTGTGTCCAAAGGTGTTAAAATGAGCAATCTGGGATTCTTCATTAGGGCACTGTAATTCAGTGTGGCTTATTCTGCAAGTCTAGAGAGTCGTTCAGCTTTTATTTTAAGTGACATTCATAAACAGAACTTTACATGAACAGTCTTTAATTTATTTCCACATTTTTAAGCTTAGGGAATGTCATGATACAACACCTAAAAGATTTCAAATTTTGCTAATGCAATCGTTCTTAAAGGGATGGGAATACCACTGTTTGTTCTAAACTTCAGCTTTTGACTAAACAGAGATAAAATTCCCCTCCCCTGAACTTCTGTGGAAAGTATTCTAGGCAGTTCATCTATCTTCAGTAAAACTATTAAGCATCTTTTGAAAATCTCTGTGTAATAAGGAATGAGCTGTAAGAAATGGATCTGACATGACAGTTGGCATTATTTTTTCATGTCAAATTAAAGGCTTAAGTAAGGTAGAAGTAGATAGGACCCAAATATCCCTTCTTGGCTCATATGCTGCACTTCAGTAGTTTAAGCAAATCATGCATTCAAAAGAGAAGGAATATGAAGCTGACTTGGGGACTGCAATGAAAATGCATCATGTACTACAGATGCTAGATCATAGCCTCATGCAATCACAGATGTTTTTGTTTAGAAATTTTTTTAAATTATGCTTTTAAGAAATAAGTCATCTTCTCCAGATTATCTATATGAATAGATTTGTCTCAGCCTTTTTTTTCTCTCTGTGTGCTGTGGACAAGACACTACCACTGTCATTCCACCAACACTATTGCTTATACCAGACATGAGTTTGGTTTCTAGTCTCATAATGAAGCATCTTCACTCTTTTTCATCCAAAAAGGCTATAAGAAGAATTCTAATCAAAAAGCCATCCAGTGATGGGTGACTTTCCTCTTTTCTTCCTCTTGGAAACAACCTTCTAAACTTTATAAAGATTAGTTTTCAAAGGCCACCATGTGTTCACAAATAAGTCATTATTCAAGTATTACTTGTTTAAAGAAACATCCGTAAGAAAGGCTGGAAGTTTGCAATCATGACTTTCTGAAGCAAATGAGTCATTAACTTCAGGAACATTGATAAGGAAAGTCTTGATTTTAATGGTTTCTCAAACTACAGTTCTTCCATTCGCTGGTCTGCACCTACAGCTTGGATAGTGTCTTTAAATATTTCCACTAGGATTTTTACAAAACACAGATAAAGGCAGTGAACTTTTTATATCTGCAGCTAAGAAAATGCTTGGGCATCTGCTTAATGAGTTGGCTGAGGCTTTGTTGGTACCATACCATTCAGCATCTCTCCTAGTCACAGCACAAAACAATCCTGCACAGATATCATGACATCCCCTGGCAGCCTGCCAGATCTCCCATCAGACAGCTATTTGCTTACCTATGTTGCTTGATGGGCTGGGTTCCTCTGTCAGGAGACAAGGCCTCTGGGAAAGATTGAGGGCCTGAAAAACTAGACTCCATAACTTTGTCCAGAATAGGCCCAGGATGCCTATCTGTTTTTGAATACTGTGGCACAGAGAAGAAAATTAATTAATACACAAAAGGCAAAGTATATTGCTGATGCTATTCAATCAGAATTCAAATTGGAGTAGGGTAAGTGCTCTAATGCATTTCTAAACTAAAATTAGGCATTGCATGTTAATACATTTATTCACTATTGTTTACATAGTGGAAAGCACCAGTACTCATTATACCCATTACCTTCACCATATCAAAATGCTGGTATCTGCATTAGTAGCAAAATTACTGACTGATCTGCCCATAATGATAGGGAACACTGATTCCTTTGACTAAAAGCCTGCATTTGTGGCTGTCCATATAGAGACTGAGATCACAAAACACATCTCAGAGGACAGTCAGCACCTTCTTGGGTCTTTCAGCAATTTCAGTCAAACACCACTCTTATCAGCATGCGTTAACTATGCAAACCAAACTGAAACAGCATTTTTCTCATCAGGTAAGTAAGAAAAATCTTTGAATACTATCTGTAGAGCCAGATATCCCTTCTGAACAAGTCTGAAGCTTTTGACCTGGGAGTATCTGTCCTAGTAAGAGCAGTGTAAACATAATTCTTCTTGTGGCAGTTGTAGGCATAGGGCAAACTCTGGGCTCATAGTGAGACACAAAGGTCTGTAAAGCAGACACTGGACATGAACAAGAACAGATTTTCTTCTTCTTGCTTTGTAATTCAACAGGAAATTCAGCAAAAATTTTGTCTCTGATCCTGAATGAAGCCAGAAAATCAAAGTATAAGAAAAGATGCATTTTGGCTTGGAAGACAAGTCAATGTTGTTAGTGGTTACTGGACAATATCTCAGAAATACAAGAGGTTACAGCACATTTCCACTCAGGTATGAAAAAACAACTCACTTCACAGATTTTTTACATTGCATTACAATGACCTGCACTAAAACTAATTGGTCTGTTTTTTCTTAATCCATTTCTTTCTGTATTGGGTTTGCATTTTTAGTACTAGATACCTAGATACCCATGTTATCTTTACAATAAACTGGTATTCTAGAAGCTATCAGATGATTAAATATTTTAGCAAGAAAAGTGCTACCACTGCTACTACTACTATTACTACTAATATTGATAAAAAAAACCACAGTGGTAAAAAATGTGACAAAATAGCATAAATATTCATGCAGCAGGATTTTTTTCAAAGTACAGTTTCTCATAATTATTTTGTTGTCTAACAAAAGACCAATAACTCCTTAAAAATACATAATTATTTTTTAATTCTCACTTATCTACATTTCCCCAGAGCTCAGCGAAATCAAAAAGGAATGTCATGCAAGATTACTTTCTTTTAAAAATGGGTTACATGCAATTTTAGTCCATCTACTCAAACTACCCATTTTTATAGATAAAATAAGAGATCTTCAAATTTTTCTCCAGTGCTCTTCTCCCTCTTCCTGTTCTGTGAAATACCCGTAGAAATAGGGCCAAAAGAACAGATTACGTGCTTCTGAAGGAAAAGCAATGAGAGTGATAATATGCAAAATGTTGCTGCATGCATGAAGTAGACACAACTGAAATAATAAGAAACACGTTCTACTCTTATTTCTTTCAGTTACCATGATCTTAGTTGTCACTTGTAAATGTAGTACATAAAATATTCAGACAGAAGTACAATTGCTAAGGTACTCATGTCTATGAAGTTTTTAAACTTTAATAGTTATCCTGCCAGCTGCAGAAATGAAACTATCTTTGATTTCTGACCTGAATAAATCAATATGAGCTATGTAAAGAATGCATTGTTAGCACCAGGAAGATCTTTCTGTCCGTTTTAGTGTTTGTTCATGATACTAAATTGAAGGTTCAAATGGCTTATAAGACCATGGGTATGAAGTGAATCATGAAGGGTAATTAGAGATACGCTGCACCTTTTCCTACACCTGTGGTTAATGTGGATGTTGGCTGGAGCAATGGTAGAGTCTTTTTTTCCTTATCACAACTGAAGAAAACCAGGACCCCCAGAAGCTATTCTGATGCTTACTAGCAAACTATATGGAAGGTGACACACCCTGCAAAGAATATTTTCTCCCTCTAACTGAACTGTCATTTTCTTCTATGGCACTTACCAATTACCATAACAGCCATAACATTCATTACAATGAAACAGTGAATCACTATTTAAATTGAGAGTGTGGATATACAGAGAATTTGAACAATGTCATTGAATTTATTTGGATGTATCACATTATCCTTACATTTTAATAGGTTTAAACACAGTTGGGTTTATTCTCCTTTAGCTAAACCGTAAGTGCCACATCCCTCCTCTGAGATCATCTCTAGAGAAAAATATCTTTAGACTTCTGTGAGGAGTTGACAGCAGTATCAGTTGGTGCCCCCACAAGTATGGGATAGGATTACTCTCGCATGTATATGCCAGCAGAGCCCCTCCCACTGTTTCCACAGCTCAGTTCTCACCTGGGCTAAGCTCTGCTGAGCTCTCTGTTGTGAGCTGCTGAATACTCAGCCAGGATGGAGAATGAGCTGTGAAACACTTTCAAAGGACTGTTCCAGTAGGTTGAAAGCATCACTGAAAGCTTATCTGTATTATTTAGGGTTTTTAATGGTTTTATTGTCTTCTTGCTTAATTATTTGTGCTTATTTGAGCAATTACTGAGAAACACTGATGCATATGGCTAAATAAGTTAAAGAATAATGATAGTATTTAAAAATAAACCATTTTGCAAGTTTTCAATTTTTCACAGTTTCATGGAGAAAATCTTCTGTTATGTACAATTACTCAACTCTTTTGATAATAAATTCCTGCCCCATTAGTTAATGCTAGACAAATCTGCAAAGGCAGCCTGGGCTGGAAGACAATAAATCAGCTGACCTACTGTACAACTGTGAGGGCATAATTCCCCTGCTCCACGCTTTGAATTCTTTATTCTAAAATGTAGGATCCATGAATAACAAACGCCACACAAGCGTTATAGAATAGCTTGACACTGCTGCCCTGGTATTATGCAAAACAAAACATACATCCCTCATGCGGGCTTTTCTTAGCTCTTCCTCCTCAATCATTTTCCTAAAATAGTAATAATAAAAAGTCCAGAAACACATGTGCCACTGGAAGAGAGGTGATGTGGGGATCCCATTTGAAAAGGACTAAGGCAGAGGTGTCAGCTTTAAACTACTGACATTCAGAGAGGGTACCTCAAGGAGGTAAAGAGGCAGTGATTTTTCTTGGATGGGTTGTCCTTGCAGAAAAGCCCGTCAGGTGATGTATTTAATGTCCTTACAGCTGTTCCCATATGCTCTATGAGTCTTGTTGCCAACACTAGCTCTAGACAGAGGCAAATAAATTCAAGTTTGTCCATCCTGGCAGTTTTTCCTAAGTGGTCACGTGATATAGAAATGGGATATTTGCTCTTGATCTTAGCTGGTAAATCACATCATAACAAAAAGAGCATTTTCCCCCCCTTACTGTAAGAATATCAGAAACACAGGAGCTAGTGATTGCAAGCTATTAGAAACAAGTGTAGTGAAAAGTGAAACCACACGCCACAGCATGAAAAGCATATTAACCACCTCAGAGGAAAAGTGATAGGGAATTAATAGATCCACTTAGTACCGTGAGAGAGGATATTAAAACCCACAAAGGTGAAAAAGGCCACTGTAAACAACCGTGACAACTCTCAGAATCACTAAACAGGCTGCAGCTGCTTTTATTTTTTTTTTATTGCATGACGTATTTGTCACGTTATGAAAATTTAAAGAAACCCTCTAGCCAAGGTGGAAAAAGAGCTAGTAATCAGGAGCAGAACTGAAACTCGTGAAGACTGGTGACCTGCAGGAAAACAGAAGAAGGGCCACAACACCTCCACTCACCCCTTGCATGGTGTATGAGGGGACACAGAGCACTTGTCTTTCTAAGAATAATAATTTACTTCCTTTTGCCTACGAGGACATTGAATCATTTGCTGCAGTCTTGTGGAACGTATTTGTTAAATATCTCTTGAAGATAATATAATCTTTTTGGGAAGGAGTACATAATACTCGAGAGCCGTAAGTTTCATGCATCAGGTAAAATAAATCTGAATCTCCTCTGTACTTCAAAGATCCTGCCTTAAAACCTGGCACATATCTCTTCCTGATTAAAGAATTATAGTGAGCTAACCAGCGTGGTGCTATCTAAATCCAAGATGCCAGAAAACCTAGTAAGAAATTTTATTGCTGCCAGATTCATAGAATTGTCAGGGTTGGAAGGGACCTTAAAGATCATCCAGTTCCAACCCCCCTGCCATGGGCAGGGACACCTC
>WUAM01000383.1:7777869-7811634 GCA_024336885.1 Actenoides hombroni
CCCGTGGCCACTGCCAGCCAGCGCCACCAGGTGGCCCGTGGCCACTGCCAGCCAGCGCCACCAGGTGGCAGTGCTTCAAAGCAGGACTCGGGCCGCGGCAGCAGTTGTTTATTTTTATTTAACTAGCCCGAGCAATAATGTATGAGTCTGCATTAGGAGAGGTAGAGGGCCAGCCACGCATTGAAAGAACCCCGGCAGAAACGTGCTTATCCCCAAACACCAGACCTCAGGCCACTGTTCACCACTGGACGCACTTCCCAGCCCAGAGTTTTCTACAGTCCCATTTAAATATCCAAATGCAGTAGTGACAGCAGATGTTTACATCCCAGACTGGGTTTTGATTTTCTCCGTATTTAAAGAATAAAAATCGACGAGTCAGTTTTGATTCTAGCTCATCTCACTTTCAGATCCCCAACAGAATACAGCAGCAGGGCATTTATTTGAAAACGGGTATTTTCCCTTCCGCTGTTAACTGGGGAAATCATTTGTGGTTGTGCAGTCCCTTGAAATCCAAGGCGACATTGTCCTTTGAGAGGTAAGAGGCAGCACTGAAACACTGAAAATTCCCCTTATCAAAGGTAGCAAGGAGGAGAGGGAAGCCCCGGGCAGGGACTGGGGGCTGACGGCGCTAAGTGGGTAAAGTGCAAAGCGTGGCAGAAGAGCAGATAGTTTAAAATGGATATCGATGCATAAACTATGAGGTGTCCTTGAACTTCAGAGCTATAGGAAGCAGTGGAAAGAGCAAAACCCTGCTCAGAAAATGCTTGGATTTAATTTGGTTTGAATTGGTATTGTAGGTGCACTGGGAGCTGCAGAGACTGTGATACTTCTCTGAGGTGGGCAGGGAGAAAGGAACCCTCATGGTGAGGGAAGAGATGTTCACAGGAGAAAGCACTGCACCTCCTGTTGCTCCATGTACAGCATATTCTTTTCATAACTTCAGGTAAGGCACTCAGAGCTCCAGCTGCACACACACAAGAAATCAGACATCCCAGTGACTCTGTGGATTTAGACTCTGAAGTCGCTGTGCTTTAGTTTTCAGCTGCAAAACCAGGAAAACAACACACTTTGCCCATTGGAAGCAGGAACATGTTGACAGATAACAACAGGGGCAGGGGCTGTACAGACACCTGCAAAGGACAATCCACAAAGTAGGTTTATCACCAGCGGGTTGACTGGTCTGTCACCAGTCAGACAAGTATTCTCAGTCTGACAAAATCCACCTCTTGCAGAAGGTGAGTGCTAACAGACAGGCAGCTCTTTAGCTTTCTTGGATGGCACCAAAATCTCGTTTTCCTTACAGGAAAGACCAAATTTCACTCTCTGAAAGCTGCTTGTCACCTACTACCAGGCTTATCCACCACAGCACTCTCAGCAACGAAAATGACAAACACTCTGACACGAAGATGAAAACACAACCAAACCCATGTATCTATCTGTTCCTGTAATCAGAGCAGCTCTTTGTCTCAGGACGGTGGCCGCTGGATCATCTCTCACCACCAACACTCTACTGCTTCTGCAAAAAACCCAGAATATTTTGGATGGAATTGTTTGGAATAACCATGGAAAAAAAATTCTCATATTTACAAGTCAGGAGCAAACTTTCTATGTAAAAGCCCTGCAGGGTCAAAAGGTACCAACCTCTGTCATAGGATGGGGCCAGCAAGTCTTAGGAGCTATGAAACACTGGAAATAAATTTTTCTCCCACTCCAGGACATCACACCCTTGCTGAAGTCCATTCTTTCCTACATCTTAGCAAGCTGCAAAGTAAAAATTAAACCAGCTTTGCTTAAACCTTGCACTGAAAAGCAACAGTCCTGCTTTGTGGGGGAAAGGCCTTCAGTGTGAGCTGAGAAGATACAAGATCCTTAACATCTCCATTTACCCACACATGCAGCAGGGCAGGAGAGACAGGAAAACCACCTCATCCCACCCATGGGAATGGAAAGTCTCAGTGGATGCACGGATATAAACAGGGAGGCTGAGTACGAGCAATTGGCAGCATTCTGCAGGGTTACACAAGTCGAGTTGTTTAAGGAAATAAAAAAGCGGGATGTGCTAAAAGCCAGCCATTGTCTCCTCCTGGAGAGATGCCCGCTCTGCAGGCACTTACTGCTTCTTTCAGCTTCTAGGATGAATTTAAAATTTCCACAGTCCTGGAGATGGCCTTATCCAGATTTGTGCGACATGCAGTATAAATATAAAAACCTCCTTCTCCAGAGGCACCTAGCTGGATTTCTGTATTTCTCACAAAAAAATATCATCTTCTGCCTGATCTAAAGGAACCTGGCCCTTCAGTGCAGCCCAACATTCTTTGGAGCATCATCAGAGATTTTGAGACCTATATTAGCAGAGCGGCTGGCAAGCTTCCAGTCCCCCTAAATATTTTCTAAGCACTCAGCTCCCTGAGGGAAGAGATTTAAGAAGAAATTGGCATGCAGTAAAACTACTTGTATTTGTGCTGCCACTGTCAGAGAAACGGCTGTGGGCTTTTTTTGGAAAGCTGCAGGTCTCCACTAGCATTTTGACATTTGTGCCTTTTTGTTTGTAGCTGACAGTGCCTGATGCACTGAAAAATCAATTCTCCTGGTCCCCAGCTGGGCGCTGAAGAGAGCTGGCATCTCTGTACATCGCTATCTCACCTCTGCCTCATGGTGATCCATGCCCTTGGGATCTGAAATCCCTGCCTGGTCTCTCCCTCCTTTTCCGCAGTGTGTGGTAGCACACGGCCCATCCCCACTGCAATGAAGATGAGATTTTCTGGCACCATCCCTTCTGGTATAATAGACTGAAAATTTGCAGAAGATTGCTGAATTGAACCTATGTCACCACTAAAACTGCCTGGCTTTGCAGCAGATATCCAGGTGGGGTTCCAGAGAGACTATGGTGAGGATCCCATGGCAAGGCAAGATGACAGGAAGGGTAAGTGCATCCAGGGAAAGTAACCCCCAGATCTGGGAGGAGGAAAAGGTTGGTTTGCTCAGTTTTCCTGCCTTCTCTTTTGATTTGTGCCCACCATGACCTCTGCCAAGGAAGTTGAAGCAATATTGGAGATGTTGTGGTTCAGTGTCCTGCCCAGCACAGGGCATCTCTGGGTGAAAGGTAGAAACGGAAGTGATTCTTATGTTGGATCTGCAGTTATGCCATGTTTACTGGAGCAGCTGAAGCTAATTAACACCAAACCCAGTTCAAACCCAGTTCAAATGATCAGAACCATGCCCAGCACTATAGCAGTCAACTCCCTTCCCAAGGGTGTTCCTCCCAGCTCTGGCAGTGCCATCACAGGACATAAAACCATACGACTCATCTCATTCCATGATCTATTATTCTATAATTCTATGATTCCCAAGTACTCCATTCTCTCTGTGAGGAAGGAAGAAAGGGCTTTAGGATAGTGGTTATGAGCAGAAAGCCCAGTCCCACAGAAGTGCAGGTGCTCTTTAGGCAAATAACCAGTGTGGGGAAAAAAAATGTGGGTTTAGATTCTGGTAGCAGTGGAAATTCTTGACACAGATATTCAAGCAGGCAAACAGAGGTAAGACAAATACAGACTGAATACTTGTGAGGCCATCTTGAAAAAGACTGTTAGGACTCACCACGACATCCTATTAGGCCATGTTTGCTCTGAGGTTAGTAGCACAAAGACATTATCCCAAAAATATAATTTTAGTCTAGGAATGCCTATGAAAAGTATTTATAATTGGAAGAGAACATCACAGAGGAAAAATATGACATGTATTATTATGGCCGGATGTTAAAATGCAGAATATCCAAAAGAAATAGGATACTCTACATTTTCACCTCATTTTTCCTAACATCTAAACTGGTATAAAACAGGGATGCAAGTATCTCCTGCTGTACAGGTGTAACACACAGAAGGCACAGATTTTTCCTAGGCTGTGGAAAAGTGCTGCCTAAGTGCCATGGTGAACAATCATTACAGGCTTTACCCCACCAGAAAGTGTGACAGCCTTGTCAAGTATCTTATATTAGCATAGACCTTTCCCAGGTGAATTTTGCTCTAAGCACTTGGGATTGATTCCCTAATGCCCTGCAGAACAAACGCTGACCCTCCTCCTATGGGATGCAAAAAACTGGGTGAACTAGGGCTATTAAGTGATGAGCGTAGAGGCTTGGCTCTAGGAAGGCAAATGGATAAAGCAATTTTTTATGGATATTCAACAATTGCCCTCCCTGTATAGGGTGTGTCTGGAGAAAGCAGGACCTGTCACCTGCCTGCCTCTACGAGGCTCTGAATATTAAACTTTGTTTTTATTTTATTTATTTGTCCTGAATCCTCATTTCCAAATGCTCTTATATACACATTCTGTCTCTAACCTCACACTGAAGCATCGTTGCTGCTAGATCATGAAGTCACAGGGTCTTTCAAGCCCCAAGTCAGCTACAGCAAGGGATTATGGGATAGGTAGCCTTCTGGCATCTGGCCAGCCCCGAGGGTGGTGCTGGACCCCTGCACCCCAGCAAGAAACCATCAAGGGCAACAGTGTGGCCACAAGAAGCACAGGCCACAGAGAACTCCACCTATGAGCCTGTTCGTGGACCTCTCTCCACCAGAATCTGGCCATATATTCATTTAATGAGATAACTGCACTGGGGAATTCCCAACCCGCTATCACAAAATGGAAAAGCTCCAGCATCCCCATCACTTCTGAATAAGAACGAGGTTAAGTGAATTACCAAGGTTATTTGGGAGCCTGGGCAGCAACATAAGCTTCCAGACCCTCATTCTCCTGCAAAATGATCAAATTCTAGTCTCTCAACATGAATTTTAGGTTTAACACTCATTACAAGAAGGTAAAGCTGCAAACAGCCCTAAACTTTGTGAGCTGACTGATAGTAGAACCAAACAAAAAAGAAATATTATGAGCAAATAGCGCTTGTGTAACTTGTTTTGCAAAATTGTTTTCTGTTTCTCTGCATGTTCAAGATTTACACTGCCACAATTTGGCTGTGTTAATCTTTAACTAGCCTACACAGCACATGGGCTGATCAGACAGGCAGCTCTGGGAGGGAAGAGGACAGAAAATACAGCCATAAGGAAGGAAAAATATGTAGGAGTTCAGTTTACAAACCAGTGAAACCAACCCATGGGCTATAAATCAAGATGAAGTTAATACATCTTACTTCTAAAAGGCCCCAAGCATTATAAGAATGAAGTCTGACTGAAATAATGAGACTGATTTGAACATAATGAAAGAGAAATTTGGTGTTGGTGTGACAGCAGAGCCTTGCCAGGGGCAGTGTCTGTTAGATCTGTTTTATTGCAGACATGCTGGTTTGATTCTTGGCATCACTAAGTGAGAGATGTTCACACGAGGAAGCTGAACCCAAATCATCTTACATTTCTGGAGCTGTCTGAAGCTGGATACTTGGAGCCACCTCTGAAACAAAGCAGCTCCTTCTTGTTGCTGCTTTGGATTAGAGGAAGAGAGAGGCTCCGCGTTGCACTGAGCCCCATGCATAGCTGTACTAGCTTGGCATCCATGGCAATTTTCAGCCATGAGCATAAAGTGCTACCTAATATTTCATGGGCAGGAGAGCTCAGAGAGGTCCTGGTGACCCTGCCTGGAGCAGTGTGTGCCTCCAGCTACACAACAGCCAGGTGCTGTTAGCCAAAACAAAAGCAGAAAGCTGACATGTCTCAAATGCACTGGCCAGTTGCAACTGGACTGATGATTTTGGTGCCTCATTTATTTTGTAGCTGCCTCTCAGAACCCTGACGAAGCTCATGCTGCAACACAGGTATCAGACTTCTGTGCCGGACCTGTGTATTTGGCCTCACGCCTGAGCAAAGCTGAGGCATTTGGCACACTGTTGTGCTCCTACTTGCCCTCTCCACAGTGAACGTGCATCACTGTCTCTGCTACCTTGGGCCCTGAGGATACAGCCAGCATGTCCAACTCCCCCAGGCACTTACAAGCTCTCCTGGTGGCAATCTGGTGAAGATACTATGCTTTCAAGGTGGATGGCATCTAAACACATCTAACACTAGACTGCTCCACGGTCACTCATTGATGTAGGAAGAACAAGGAGCCAAAGGGGCAGAACAGTGACTGCATAAATATCCTTTCTTGCAATGCTTCCCTGACAAACTGAATTATTCCTTGAGCTGAGGCTGGGCAATTCCAGATCTCCTCTCACATCTCCAGTACACCTTTGTCAGCAAACCCAGTAATAGGCCCCTGAGCCAAGGAGAACTCAGGGCCAGCCGATACACTGCTCAGTTATCAACCTGCCTCCACAGACTACATTGCTCAGTCTGACCTCTTTCTGACCAAAGGATGCTGCCATACAAACAGAAGATTGCCAAGGTTCAGTGACTATCAAATTCTGGTGCTATGCCATGCCCTCTGGACATTATTTTGTCCCAAAAATAGACATTTAGAGACAGAGAGCAAGATCAGCCATGCATTCAAAAAACCCCTTGTAATTCAAGCAAGATACATATAAAGCAAGTCCTCAATATCAAACAGAATTTGTAAGATGTACAGTCAGATTTCCCAGATCCCTACCAAGCTGTTTTATTTATGTACCACAGCTGTCAATAAGGATTTGCAGTTGCTGCTAAACAGCGCACATAACATGGGATAAGTTCCAGAATTGTGGAACAGGAGGTTGCAAAGCCAGTGCTCTGGGTCTTGTGCCCTGGCTCAGACAGTACGTACAGTGCAGAAGAGAACCTCAGGTAAATGGACTTGATTTTCATCTCTTCCTGCCCTTACCTGGGCACGTATCACCAAACATGACCTCCAGGGGCTCCTCAACTTTGCAGAGGAGCAGCACACTCTGCCTCTTACAGGGACTCCTGCCTGCTTCTGCACTTGTACCCTATCCTAGACAGTCACATAGACTCCTAATATCCAGGAGCTTGCTCTCAGATTGCTTAACCACATCTCTGCTGCCTCACACATGTTGGAAAGCATTTTAGAGCCCGTTCAGGTCCTAATCCCAAACTCATTGTAAACCCACGCCCCATCCAGAATCCTGAGACATGCTCCAGACTTACAGCCTGAGGTGACATTCTCTTAAGCATGCTTTCAGAGCTTCTTTAGACACCAGAGTGAACAGCCACATCTGCAGGAGCTCAGACAAAATGCTGTTACCAATGCTGTCATATCAGGAGCTGCAGGATTTCAAGCACTCTGGAAAACCCAGACCTTTTTTGGGGTCTTCCTGATCCAAGGTTGTTTTGATAAGCTGGGCTTCTCTGGCTTCACTGTCATTCAAGATAATATTTTTAAAACAAATATCTGTTTTCCATTCAACAAGAAATACAGTTTGCCTCAAACTCAGACTCTACAATACCGTGAGCCGGGATGTTTTTCAGAGCTCTCCTATCTGTACAAGTGAGGGTCATTTTATGGCTCTCCTCACACAAAGGCTTGGCAGACACACATGGAAGCAGGCACTGCTTCTAGGTCATCATATGTGAAATAGCAGTGTGAAGTTCATTGAAACAAATACATACACAGCATTCGTGTGCTGGTGATTTTTTTTCTAAATGTCTGCTTCTATATTACATTATTAAGTAACTGCCTCCACCAATTTTATCTGTGATCCTTCATGTCACTAAGACAAATTGACTTGCAGGATTGTATTGAATACATGGAGAAAGGGGGAAAGTTTTATACAATGTTCTTTGTTTCTTTCTTAGTTTGGAGGAGCTTCTCAACTTTCTGATACAGCTGGTGAGGAAGCCAACAAAGGAAGATGCCCTCCTGGACCTGCTGCTTGTGAACAGAGCAGGACTTGTGGGGGAAGCAATGGCTGGAGGTCATGTTGGGCATAGAGATCATGAAATAACAGTTTTCAGTTCTTGGGGAAGAGGGGGTCAGTAAAACTGACACCTTGGAATTTTGGAGGGCAGACTTTGGCCTGTTCAGAAGACTGATTGACAAAGTCCCTTGGGAGGCTGTCCTGAAGGGTAAAGGAAGTCCTGTGAGAAGCAGCTGAGGGATCTGGGGCTATTTAGTCTGAAGAAAAGGAGGCAGAGAGACTTTGTAATTCTCTACAACTACCTGAAAGGAGATTGTAGAGAGGTAGGCACCAGTCTCTTCTCACAAGTAACTAGTGACAGAACAAGAGGCAATGGCCTCAAACTGCACCAGGGGAGGTGTATACTGGACATTAGGAAACATTTTTTTCACTGAAAAGGTTTTCAGGCATTGGAACAGGCTGCCCAGGGAAGTAGTTGAGTCACCATATAGGTATGGTGCTTGGAGATATGGCTTAGTGGTGGACTTGGTAGAGTTGGGTTAATGGTTGGACTCAATGATCTTAAAGGTCTTTTCCAACATAGATGATTCTATGGTTCTCCTTATTAAAAATACAGTTGTATTTTGTCTGCCTTTTTGGTTGAAATTATACAACATTAATAACTGTATATTGCCTACATTTAGCCTGTACCTGGGGCTAAACTACAGCAGTTGCTCTATCACCCGCTGACCCTTCCTGAACCAGCAAGGGGAATCAGAGAAAGAAGGGTAGACCTGTGGGTTGAAATATAAAGTATACAGTGTTCTACTCACCCCAGAGAACATAGAGCAGTCACAACACTAAAGCAATCCTCAAGAGCAAAATGATGAGTGATCCCTTCCAGAGATAAGGAGAAACCTGAGAAGAAGAAACTTCTACCCCTCCCAAACCTCCCTCTTTATACTGAGCATGACCTTTATGGGATGGGCTACACCTGTAGCTAACTCAGGTCAGCTGCTCTGGCTGACTCCAAACTGCAAACGGCCTGCAGACCATGCCTGGCCTTGGATTCTGTCCCAGAGAAACCAGGGTATCTAGTCACTTAAGTCTGGGTTTTTTCAACCAAATAGGTTTTTTTAAAATGACATGGGTTTAGATGTAACTGTGTCCTTACTGTACTTCTCATGTTCCAGTCTTGAGAGGATTTTGAATTAATAGGCTCAACTTCTTATATAACAAAAGCTGGAATAGAAGAAAATAAATACATGTGAAGATGTTTAGCATCTGATATTCTGAGTTTCCTGAGCTCCCAGTGAATTCCCTGAAAATTGAAAGTGTAAAAAATCTGATCATGAATGACTAGGGATGAGTTTGTGGTTAATAAATACATTTGCTTGTGGCTGATGATAAAATAAATGTTGTTTGGACACATTCATGAAGATACGAAAAACTTACTTGAAAAGATGTGTTTTTCTAAGATTGCTAATGTTTTGACATTCCATTTACATCTCATTCCTAACATGCCTTTGTCCCTTCAGCACTACAGACAAGTAAATATGGTATCATTATATTTACATTCCAGATAACTTTTAAAGGCCTACAAGGATGGACTTCATGGTGAAGACAGAAAGTTGGGGCTATGATCACTTCTCAGCTCCTCTGTCAACCACCTTTGATGAATCACCTCACAATAAGTACCACTACTTCCATAGCTGTCCATCTTTTAGAAGGAAAAACAGCAGGCAACTCTGAAATGCAGCACAGCTTAGGTGAATGTTCCAGACTGAATCCCAGCTTCACCAGGGTGCTTAATGGCAGCCATAGGAAAAGTCTCCAAATTCTGGTGAGTGCCAAGAGATCTAAGATATATCCCTGGCACTGGTACACTGGCTGGTTTCGGAGTCATAGCAAACCCTAGCCCTGGCATTCAGCTCTTCTGTAGTCTTGTACATCTGACCCATCCCCCATATCTCTCAGCCGGAGCTGGAAGTCACAGTCTGCTTTACATTTCATCCCTCAATTCTCTGAGCTAGATAGCACCTAGATTATGGCATAGATGCTCTCCCCTGTCACTCAGGGTTGCTGTGAGTTTTATGCTCAGAGAGCTGCTTAATAGTAGGAATGACAAGGGCCATGTTGGTACTTGAACAAATAGTGAGAGCCATCAATTGATCAATTTAATCTACCTCTGAGAAGTTACTTTGTCTGAATAGCACATGAAGGTAGAGAAGGTCACATTTACTGCTTCTCAGGGGCTCAGTGCTGCCCTTCCTTGTCCTGGCTGACACCTCTTCACCTCTCACATGTGCAGGGACAGTTGTTCATTCTGGTGACAGTGCAGAGATGGGACAACCCAGTTAACCCCTTTGGTCTGCATTAGTCTTGCAGGCTGCTGGTTGCACGGAAAAGCTGCCTGGCTGGAGACCTACTTGCTTCAGGTAGTTTCATGGCTCTTCTGATCCATTGCACTTCTCCTGGGGAGACAGAGATGCTGGTCTGAGGAGCCACACGGAGAGCGGTAATGAATCAATTTGGATGATAATGAACCACTGAGCAAATCTGACACTGGTAGGGAGCGAGCAGTCAAAGCCCTGAGGTAGTACAATTTTACTTGTCTCCCCTAGCATCAGCAGATCTGACATGAGCAGGGAGCAAAGCCACTGAAAAAGAAAATGCCATTCTGACAGCCCATTTTCAGGGTAAAACTGCCCTTTATCTCACCCAAACAAAAGCATGTGTAATGTTTTTCACAGTCCCAGGACGAGCATAATAGTTGCTGGCAGCAGATCTACTTTCATCATTATCAAGGGCCTTGTGATTATCTGTGTTATTGGCTCCTGTTGAGATTGTTACAGTGAAAACCATTTGTGGAAAATTAAAATGAATAAAAGCTTAAGAACACAGTATCATGTTTCACTGTTGTCTCTTAAGAAGTGAAATTAAACTGTCTGTGTAAGGGGGAAAGCTAAGAGCTCTTGTAAACAGGAACATTTATTTGCATGGAGTGTTTACATCTGACAAATGTGCTTTATCCATGATAATTTACCCTCTTTGGGTCCAGGAGAGCTCAGTCATCATTTAAGCATGGAATGAGGTACAAACCCTTCTAGCAAAGAAAGTCATGCCCGGATTGAAGTGTGTGCACATAAGAAAAGCTTGTCTGTGGAGTGTACTGATCCTTGGCAGGCTTTGGCACAGATTAGAAAGTACCAACTGAACCGGAAAAAACACAACCTCATAGAAATGTCATTAGATGGGGATCATCTGGATCAACTTTCCTGACTTTGGCCTTAATGAATCAAAGGTAGTGTGAGTTGGTATGGAGATAAGTGAGATGAAGGACCAGCCTCAAACACAGCAGGTCTTCAGGAGAAGATCTAGCAGATGCATCCTGGAGCCTAGAACCTGGAAAGTCATATGCCCTCAGAAGGTGCAATGCCACTGAAATTCCTGTCAGTGATAAAAATTGACACAGGAGCACTGAAATCCAGAAGGTCTTTACATTTACTTCTTGTTCAGGATCAACAGGAAATGGCCTATAGGATGAAGAGAGATTTGAGGAGGGGCTTTCTCATTCACAGTCTCAAGGGAATCAAACCAGAGGAGGTCACAAAGTGACAGAGACATTATTTTTATTTCTTCTCATTTTTATACCACTGATCTCCTGGAGGATGATGCCAGTTACACGTTCTTTTTCATTAAGCCCTAGTATCAGTGTTTCTAACAGTGTTGGTAGGTTCTCACCATGCTAAGTGTATCTAGGGCAAACTCATTTGTGAGGAGCCCTTTCTCACAGTGCCCCAACACACAGTTTCATCACTCCATTTTCTCTGACCTCCCTGGCTTGGCTCACTGGGTTACTTAGGACAGCAGAGCCTGATCAGTGAGGGCAAGGTGGCTGAGATGGCACTTGGTAAGACTAGAGTGATGGTAATGGGCTGAGGAAAGCATCCAGAAGAAGCATTTGGGATTATTTTTGAGCTCAGCCTTTTTTAGATGGAGTTTGTCAACTGAGGGCACTATTAAGCTGTCCAGATGATGCCATCAGGAAGACTGATCCCCTGCTCTGAGTGAAGGATGTGCAATAGTGAGAATAGATACTGCAAGACTATCTAGTCTATGCCTACCCTTTCCAGAAAGAGTTTAGCAGCTGGCTTGTCCAGTAACATTTGTTAACTCTGGCTAATCATCGCAAGATTTGCAATATTCATCATACCTTCTTTTGCTCTGTAGCTTCTTATCCTCTCCCCACACATCTTGATACTGTGGAGAATTTCTAGTTTATCTACATTGTTGGGAAGTTAGCAGTTTTGTTATGTGGTGACTGACACTTCTTTTTATTTAGGCATGTGTTGATAAAAGACATCATGCTCATAACTGTAGTGCATTACAAGGCCAACTGCATGAGAAGGGCTGTTTTCTAGTAAAACTAGCCCCCGTTTGTGCCTATAGCTCACAAGGTTCCTGCAAGGAACCAGTAGAAAGAAAGAAAGCTTCTCTAAAGATTTCATTGTGGTTAAGCAAGCATGGAAAAAGGAGTATTTTGTAACACAAAACCCAGTTAATATCCAATATCTAGGAGAGATACCTGCAGCAGGAAGTGGCAGGACAATATGAAGAATGGTACCACATCTGCTTTAGACTACCAAAAGAACTGCCAACAGTGGCCAAAAGGGAGGAAAAAAAAGCAAGAAGAAAAGTAAAAAAAAGCATAGCTAAGAAGTCAGGTTAAAGAAAGACGACTCTACAGAACTACAAGTAACAAGAAGGCAGCATAAATACGCATCATTAACATCCACTTCCTAGAGCAGGCAGAATGGCCCAGGGGTCTGCATGAAATACTGATGGTAACTGCAAGAGCTGCTGTTAAAGCCTTGTGCTCTGTTCCTGACTGTGTGCTGAATGCTGCCACAGGTGTTTAGACAGGGGGCAATTGGTCTATACTGGGTTTTGCACCAGCACGATTTTTGTATTATTACTGAAAAACATAAATCTCAACCACCAGCTGAAATCAGGCCTTCTCCTCCCGCAGACCACCACATATGATAGCACAGCTATTGACCCAAATTGCTCTCAAGTGAAACAGAGCAGGCGTTAGAAATAGAGAATGTGAGTTTCATTCAATGGATTGGAAAGTGAGGCACAAAGGGATTACAGGGGTTCCCAAAACTGCTCTGGTATCTGCATTGGCTTCTGAAGAGCCTTGAAGCTGTATCTGTGAATCTTGCCTTAGTGAAGAACATCACATGGTATGTCCCAGTGAATTGTGATAGTGATTTTAATGCAGAGATGTATTTTTTGTTTCCTAACAATTGCTACAGAGAGAATGCTTTTTTGGCCTTTTTCTCTCTGTTACTTTTATTCAAGAACTTCATTTCAGCTCTAATTTTTCCTTGGATAGATTTTGTGAGGCTGCAGGCTGACCCAAAAGCCCTCAGCGAGCAGAAGAAAAATGCTAGTGCCAACAGCTCTGTGAGAGCCTGTGGCAGCTCAGCAGTGCACTGAGCAGCCAGAGCAGCTGAACGCCAGTTTGGGAGCCCATTGCCGCTCATCTCTACTGCCTAATTGGCAGGGAACTCCATAATTGCTACCAGTCAACAACACCAAGAGCTCAACACAGAAATCAAATGGGGGCAGATTAGAGGACTGTACATGGCAGATACATGCTTCTAGCAAGACAGTCAAGGGCTCTGTGCACCTCTCAACAAGTCAACTACAAAGCAAGTTCCCAACACACATGCATAACCTCCAGCATGCAGATGTATTGAGCCCAGTGAAAACACTGATGGGCGGGGAGTTCAGCATCTGTTTAACTCTTGGCATGGAAAGGGAGCTTTACACAGTTAGGTGAGAAAGTGAGAAGCATTTGCCTTCTTGTGTAAAGAATTCATGAGACATAGCTCCTCAATGCTCAAAAGAGGAAAGCAGGTTTCCAGCTCTGCTGTATCCTCATTTGCAAGGACTAGAACATTTCCAACTAACCTCATCTAAACCCTGAGAAAAACCTTTCAGTGAAGTACACAAAGAGCACTCAAAGTTTATTTCTTCTTATTTATGTAACCCATCTAAATGGCCTTCTGCCTGGGCCCTTACGCATTCTCTCTGCTGCATCATCTTGTCTCCCACTTCTCTGCAGACTCATGAAAGAGCAGCCGAAACATGAGAGCAGAATGATTTCAAAGCAATAGTGCCAGCCTGCCCTATAAATAATGTATAGAGATGTTTTGTAGTGGAGAGGTTTGCTTCTGAATCGTCAACAGTGTTGTCTTTCCCGTTCCTGCCTTCTGCCGCAGCCTTCCTGTAACCCTCCTGGAATTATGGTTGTGTAAGCACCAGATCTGAAGAGTGTTTTTTCCTATGGGTTCAGCAACCCACCAAATGGCTCCTACTACTCACTGAGTTCACAGATGAACAGATCTCCTTTTCCAGGGAACATGTAGCCGTGGAGCTGGTGCTCAAAGACAGCAGTAGAGAAGAGGCCTTGAATTATAACAGTGCTGCAGTGCTCACTGAGAAAGGATATTAAATACAGTTTTTGTAAGTAAACAGGACTGTATCCAAGAAAATGTTGACCATTCATTTTTCCACTTCAGAGGAAAAAAGAACCAAAGGCTTCAAATACTGGCAAGTCAGAAGTAGAAATTCACAGATCAAATCAGACGTTTTCAAATCTAATTACCTCCAATTGCTGACTTAGAGATAGCACACTATACCAGTAGAGTGAGGTGTGAATAATTGTCTGAGATAGATGTTTGTGCAGTTCTCTTCCTTAAAACAAACACAGAAGTGTAAGATTGGTAAATTTAAGAGCACTTGGCCCATTAATTTGTTTGCTTTCCTCACAGAGACAGAGCGCCTGCTGAAAGTGTCATTCCAGCTAGGGAAAAAAAGTGATTACTTCAGGAGTTCAAATGTGGGGCTGAATATTGCACTTCCATGTCTGAAAGGTCCCCAGAGTGAAAAAAACAAACAGCACATCATAAAGTCTGAATTGTGGCTAGGTGTATTTGTAATTGTATCAAGTGTGCTAATGGCCATGAAGCCACTAAGCATGAGAGAAAGCACCCATGTCTTATGTAGAAAAACATAAACAGACACTAAAGCAAAGGAGATATTAGGTTTAAAATAATGCCCTGTAGATCTCCACCAGATGAGTGATATTTATATAGCGATGCTTGCCAGATCCAAAAGCACCCAGAGGAGTACTTACTGTCACCTCCTATCCACCAGTTTGGTTGTGCTGTCTCTCTAAGGCTCAGCACAGAGGGAATCCAATGCAAACTGGATTCTCAAAAGTCACTGTTGACCAAAGGGATCTGCTTTTTTCTCTTCCTACCCACTATTCTTCCTCGGGAGACTCTGACTGATTGTTGACCACCCTTGCCTGAAAGGACCTGAGATATTGAGATCTGAACTGAGCCTTCAGTTGTGCCTTATGAGTCTATAAGGCTCTATATTTTTGGATGCTGGTGTCATAAAAGCAGTTCAATTCTCAGATAGGAACAGGTGGAACAGTTCTTAACCTATATGTGTTCTCTGCAATGGTAATAAACAATTGGGAAGCACCGTAAAAAACAACCTACGAGCATTTAAGATGCTGTCCCTCCCCACTGCCAAGAGGGACAACTCCCTCTCCTAAAACTGCAGAATCTGGTCCCTTCTCTTTCTCAGCTTACTGCAAAGCAACAGCTCGGGGGTAGAGATGCTCTGTTTTGCTGAGCTCTTCCTTTTCCTTTGTTCTGCTTTTGTAGGGCCAGTGTTGGCCATGGAGGGGCAGGATGTAGAGTCCAGAGTAGCACTGTTTGGCTGCTGTACCCTGGTTGCAGCCCCACACTCTTGGAGTTGACCTCTGCCTCCCCAACCTCCCAATGCTGGGAGCACTGGCAGCATGGTGACAATGCACTGGTGATCTCTGTATCCTTTCTTTTCCACATCCCTGCCCCTGGATTTTTATGTGTTCCAGGCTGGCATTGCCCCCTGTGCAGTGTCTATCACAGTTTAGCTGAAGCCTCTAAGATACCACGGTTACACATACAAACAATGTGGTTGATAAATCATGCCTGCTTAATATCTGGAAGGACTAGACTTCACTAGCCCCATTGCTGCTGTTCTGGTCCCCAGCCACAGCACATGTTCTTAGTCATTTCTAGCACGTTCATTACCTCCAGGTATTTTTGTTCCCTGAATACTGGGTTCTCCCCATCTATCCCAGGAACAGGTTGGCACCTGGGTTGCCTGGATGAAATTGTTTACAGCCCATTCCTCCCCTGACAGTTCTGTTCCCCCGCAATCACATTGGATCATTAATGAGTGTGTTACTTGGATCATATTAACTATTATTTATGCAGGAACTCAATAGAACATTGTCAGCTTGAAAAATCATGTTCCTAGATGAAAATATAAATTGCTGCTAAAGCTGAAAACATTGACCAAGTTTTCTAAGTTCTTGATGCACCTGCCAGTAAACTGAGCAGACCCATGGCACTTCCTTGCTGCACCTCCATTTGTGTTGTCCAACTCAGTCCTTACCACCACTGTTAGACTCTTCTTAGGAAGAAATGTCAAAACCTATTAAAACCTAATTATAGGAATTGTGGAAAAAACTAAGATAAGCTTCCCTTTCTAACGACGTAAACCTTCATTATCACATATAGCTGTGCTTTCCTCAGGCATTTTCTAGCAGCCACTCTTTCAGCCACAAAAGAATAAAGCTCCAAAACACTGTGATTGAAAGTGTGCCAAGCTGTATTGACAAGGAAGCATGAAGGCTTTGGAGGACTATGAAACAGAAGCCTACAGAGAAAGAGATACATTATGTATAAGAACATATTCTAGAAAATACCCAAAGGGAAAACTAGCCTTGAACAACTGTGACAGAGACTTCCAGCCTTACATTTCTGTTGAAATCTGGTGAGGAGAACTGATCAAGAAGCTGAAATCAATGAAAGACAATTCACAGGTCTCACACAGTGATGAGTCTCTGTAAATCTGTTGGATGGATGAGAAAAGGAAAGACAGGTGAAAGATTTGGTTGCTTATTTTCTGTTAGGAATTAGTAAGAACAGGGTTTGCAAACTCTCCAAGAGAGAAGTGAATTCTAATTTTATTGTAAAAACTCAGAGGGAAATGTGGAATCACAGAAAGTTAACAGATGCATGGAAACAAAATAGTTGTCAGCAAATGTGACATTTCAGCCTGGTTGTCTACACATATGTGGTAGGCAAAGAGCCAGTAGGTACCAGAAAAACTTGGAGGTCCAAATGTACTCAAGACACCGACAACACCAATCTTTGAGAAACAAAAATAAAACAGTCTACGATTGACAACATAATTTATACATTCACAGTCTCAAGCTCTTCTTACATAGTTCAAAGTCTTGAGCTATCTTACATGTGCTTTAGTTTGGGGCAGTCACATATATGTGTGCTTCAGCCAGAAGCTCCTAATGTTTCAGGTACCTAGTTCCACTAAGGAGCTTACTCTTTTACAATTATCTTATAAGCACAGTTAAGGTATTGATTCACAGTACAGTTCCAGTTCTGGCTGATCCCAGAAGACCACTCCCAGCACCCCAAAACAGAGTCTAAAATGGTAATAGCCTAACTATGTTTTCTAGCAAAGCTATAAATGCCAACATTTTAACTTGCAGTAATATGAAGGACACTTGTTTTCGAAGAAAATGCATCAACACAGCTTAAAACCCACAGTGATCTGCCTGGACCCTTTTTTCGTCATCCATGATCTTTTCAGCTCCCTAGACCTGAATTGCTCCTGCAGACCCTTTTTAGGACACCCTAAGGAATGCCCTTTCCACCTTTGAAATCTTCAGGCTGAGACAGTCATTGGCTTGTTCAACTCCTCATGGCTTTCCCAGCCTCAGTTTCTAACACTACATGCTGAGTCTGACAGGAGTCAGCCTGAAGCTCTGCCCCATCACACTTCGTCAGACAGTCCTGATGGATAAATCTGGGCTGCTAAGTAGCATCTGTTTATCTCTTCACTTATTAAAATTAATCTTTAAATGCTTTCCCCAAAATTTTCTCCAAGTTAGAGCTCCAACCCTGCTTTTCTAAATTTTTTTTTTTTTTTTTGAAAGAATTTTCCCCAAGGAATGGGCTGGAGCATTTCTGTTTCCTTCAGACCTTCCTAGCATTACCCTTCAGCAGGGTCTGGAGGATACCTACAGGGATCTATCAATGCAAACCCCTCTGACTCACAAGTGGGGTTTTCTAAACCAGTGCTGCTGGGGTTCCCAGCTCACCCCACGGGAGGACTGAACTACTCTTTATGTGCCTGTCACTCTTGTTGTGTAAGACACTCCATAAAAGAGTATCAACTGAAGGTTTTCTCTGGCTTTAGCTGTCCTAACACTGCAGCCCAGTGACAGTGTAAAATTAAGTGTCCGATGATACTCTCTTTAAGTGGGAAAAAGCTGCTGGAAGCCACATTCAAATTGCCTTTTCTTGTTAGTGCCCATATTGTGAAGTCCCAAACAATTGTGCTTGAAACGCTGTTTGCAAAAATAGCATTTGGATAGTTTGTGCGCTACATTTCCATCTGGAGCAGGTCTTTTTTTCAGTGCTTCCAAACACATGGATGCATAATGGAAAAAACTGTCATGGCTTGAATAATGACACCATCAGAGAGCAAAACTCACTAAGTGATGAATCCCAAAGAGTACTGAGCCCTCAAGGTCCAATTTCACAAAGCTGTTAAACGTGGATGTATGTTGTTTTAAGCAAGCTGCTATTGTAGCACCTTGCAAGATTTATTGGTTGTACTCTGAAGGCACATATCGATTCCTAGGATATGCAGAACTGAAACAGCTGTTACAGAAAGTATATCTAGAGTATTAGATCTGGGGCATTGTATCTTGGCTCGCTGTTCCATCCAGTTCATCTGTCCAGTCTCTCTACATTTGTTCATCAGTACCCAATGCACAGCTATCTTGGCTTGTTTTTCAAGCATAACTTCTTAAAACATCTCAAAATGGAATTGATTATAAGATCACACCTAGGTCCCTTGAGTGCCACAATCACTTACTCAGGAAACATTTGAGAAGCTGCCTGTGTGTGCAAACCCAGTGTCTGCTTTTGCTTTATGGGGCACAACAAAAGGCAATTCAACAAACTGCATCCAAGTTTACATCAAAATGTAATGGATGACGTGATGTGGAAGCAACCCTTGACTGATTCACCAGACAACTCATCCATAGCTGAACTCTGAGAAAGTCAGTGGAGTTCTTTGACTACAGGCTGCAGGGGTCTTTGCATAGGACTCTTCATGCTCTATCTACTATAATAAGCAAAGGCAATGCATTAAAAACCTCAGCTCTCTGGAGTTATCAGCTTTTCACATTTAATACAATTTCTCCACTATTTCCTGCTGTAATTTCCAGCTACTGTGACTTAAAGTTTGAAAATTGGCACAAAATTAAGAGGACCAAAATGGATGTATTAATTTCATCCTGTGCTTTTTATAAAAATCCCATGATTTTTGCTGCAGTCCTTGTGATTCTGAACTCCTAGATTTGGCAGTGCAAGTAACCTGGCAGATTCTGTGACTGACAGTGTGGTTGTAACGTGGTGGTTCCCACGTAATTTAATCAGAGTCATACTATTGAGATAATATAGTAGCAAACTGCGTTTTAGGTCTCCTCCTTCCTTTCAAACAAAAAATACACCAGCATTATGCTGGAATCATCCCAAATTCTGCACCATGGCTGTCTCAAGATGGAGGGTGGCTTTGAGCAATGACTGTCAAATACTACAAGGCTGGGATTTTATCAAAGGCTGCTGGAAGCCAGCTAAGGCCAGGGAAATTACTTGCCTCAGGCAAAAAGCAACTGGGGCCTCCATTCCCACAACATATGAAGCCTCCATATGCTTTCCTTCCATTAACAGACTGGTGTTGGTTCGCAGGGCCAACAGAGACAGGCAGAGCTGTTGGTTTGTCTCTGTATCTTAAGGGACATACAACTGTCTGCCCTTCTGCTTGGGCTTTGCATTCACTTTATGAAGGACGGGCCCACGCACAGTCTGCTGACTCTTGGGCAAGTGACATGTCCAGGAAAATGGCGGGTGACAAACATCCACCATTTTGCCCTCCTGCTCCCAGATGTCTCTCATGGGTCAGAGCTCTAGAGTGTTTTCATACCCAGAGGCTCTCACTGTGCCAGCAACCTCATTCTCTGTTGTAGAAGGCTAGGTCCTCAGTGTGGTGACAGCAGGGCTGTCCTCTGCCCTGAGACTCTGCCCACAGGTTACCTTTTTATCCACCCCTCTCACAGGTGCCATTCTACAAAATGGCGCCAGGTTTGGGGCACACAGAATGGCACCGCAAGTTCTGGGCATCCAAATACATAATCTTGGGAGACTGGTGCTCTTCACTGAGTATCCCTTTAATCTTCTGCTTTAGGAAGTATCCAGGCCATGCCATATCTTGGGTGTGTTTATGTGTATCAAAGATGTGCAAAATACAGTCAGTATCAAATGCGAAATGGAGATTTTAGTTTCTGAGATTTTCTTAACAAATTCAGGTCTACCTTGGCATGCTTCTGTGCACTACAGTGGCTGCAGCACATCTGGCAGCGTACAGCACTCTGCTCTCCATGCTCAGTGCTCAGCCAAGCCATGCTAGGCAGACTGCAAACCTTCTCTCTGGCAAGGATGACAAGTATCCGTGACATTGGGTTCCTCGAGCAAGGTGCTGGCGGCTCATCCGCCCAGCCTGTGTGTGCAAGAGCACTTTGTCACCGGGGCCGTTCTCCACAGAGACAGTCACTCGGGTAGAAATGGCTGTGTGCTTTCTCCAGGTTGACAGTGATCAGGAGGAGTATATGGGTGTCCAAATGGCCAACTGTTTACCAGTCTCAGCCAGAATACCTCACACTTGCTAGTTCCAGACTATGAATTTGGGGATAAAGTTCCTAACCTGATGTACATGAGGTATCCAGTGGCCTTCTATGAATAAACCACAGGTCTAAATGACGACTAATCTTGAGGAGGCAATAGAAAGAAATTGCTCGTGTGCCAATGAAATTTTTTAGTGGACATGGTATAAACCGGACCTCATGTCAAATGAAAAGCAGCTAAATGCATTTTTCCCAGGTTTACCATATTTATCTTCCCAGCCCTTAGCTACTAGTTTGATTTTGTTTTTTCCTTCATGCTGTTTGTGCTTGTACTTAGAGAGCTGGCCAAGGTCCAATACTCATTAAATCTACTGAGGGCCTTAATTTACTTCCAAGTCCAGATCCTCCCAACAAATGTTTAAATAAGACAAACTCAAACTCCATCACAATAAAATTTTTGTTTCTTTTATATAACTATGTATGGGAACCAGCTAATTATTTGCAATGAAGAAGGTTTTAAATTTTGCACATTCTCCTTGTTTGCTTTTTGTTTGTTGTTCGGGTTTCTTTTCTACAACAACGAAAGTATTCTGGAGTTCCTACAATCCATTGTTCAGAATTATTTCACAAATCCAAAATCACAGTTATTCGATGCATTATTTGGCATGAAGAACTATTCTGTTGCAGGCAATCTATAGCAGTCTATTTAGATACAGAAAGTCATGTTACAATGGGTCTTTTAAGTCACATATTAAATCTAGTCTCTGAACAGAAATTTATAACCTACTTACTCCTCCTTTGTGAATGTTCATAGAATAATCTTGGGATTTCCTTGCCGTTGCCCATCTTGGTATTGAAATTTACTCATGTGGTTGTTCAGGGGAAGAAAATATTAAAAAGCATCGTTCAGGCAGATGCATTAGAAATGTGGGCCAGAATTTGAAGCAAAGTTTTTCCATAAGTTTCCAAGTAGGAAAGTCAGAGATTTTATAAAATTATTTAAATGTGTAACACCTCTTTATTTCCTGTGTAAATTATCCAAATGTTAGCCAAACAGGCAATACTTAGACATTAATATTTGTATCTTTGACACTTGAAGTTGTACACAGCTATCACGTCTACAGATTTCACCTTAAACTGATTGTAACTCAATGATTTTGCTATTTTCATATATAAATGACATGTTTGCTTTTAACAGATCCACAAGTGAGGCACAGTGGTCTTCATTCTTCTTATGAAAAGAGTATTCCTCCCCTGATTAATTTGGAGGCCAGAAACAACAAAGGAAACATGGCCTGTACCCCAAAGCACCTGAGTGACAAAGCTGCATCACAGCTCAAGAATCCCTGGTTTTCAAATTCTTCTTCAGGCTTATACTATACTTAACTGCTATTGATGAGCTTTACATGCTTTACAGTCTGCTATATATTCAACTCCCACGCACACCTGAGTAGTCAGATACAGGCACAGTTTCTTAAGCAATTAAAAAGAAAATCAGTTAAACATCAGAGAAAATAGACTTGTTATAATGTTGTGTCTTTGAAAGAGAAATATACAGATACATAGTTTTACCTCACTTTTTTCATTTATTTATAAGGAATGAAATCTGACATAAAGCGAATGCCTCCTCTTGAGGAGTATCATTCTGTCCCCATCTATAATTTACAGACCAGTAAAAGCAGGCTGCTGTATCAACAGCTAGAAAAACAGATATATTCAGTAATCAGTGCTGCACACACCACCTATCTTTAGTACCTTAATGCTTTTAAGATGATGAAATACCTTCTGCACTGATACAAAAAGGCTAGGCTTCTGTCTGTCATTTCACATGGTCAGCACTTAAACTATGGATAACATTTAATCTTGAAGCCAACTCATGAACGGCCTGAGAAACACAATTTATAGGATCAGATTTCTTCAGTTCTCAGTTCCCTGTTCCATGTTTCTAGGGACAGGGCACAGAGGCTTTACTCTCCCTAGGAAAACCTTCTACAACACAGCAAGGGAACTGTAGGAAATCCAACAGGCAGTTATTTTAGACACACGCAGAGTAAACAAAGCACTGTGTTAGTGTGAAATGGGCCTGAGTCACCTCTTGTGGTTTCCAGTGAGTTCATGGAGAATTCCATGTGGGCATGTAAGGGTAGAATTTGGGCCACAGTTTTGAGAAAACTGCTCTGATAATGATTTCAGCATGAACAGAAACATATGGAGTTCAAATAATGTGTTTGAAGAAGCCAGGCTGAACAAAGGGTACATCATTTATTGAAGACTTTTCTGCAAAGAGCTATTGCATGGACAACATAATGATGGATGTAGTGAACTGAAGCTTTAATAACGGTCATCATCAATGTTAATTCTTTCTTATCTGCTGGGGACAGGGCTCTGTTTATACATAGACAGAGCAAGCAGATACATGGGGTTCCTCAGAGCTTTATAGCTTTGTAGCTGCAGCACTGGTGTTGCAACTGGTCTTTCTGTTTTTACTTTTCCTCTCCATCATCATTTTTTATCTCAACAGCCAGCTGGAACTGCATGTTTCAGGGATCCAGTTTTCTTTGCCACCCCAGCTCAGGGATGGAGCAAGTGAGACAGGTTTCAGGCAAGTGGGCCCTGGTAAAGTTTACCATGTTCTTCAGTCTCCTCAAGAATGATGACAATGATTAAGTGGCTTTTTAAAAGCCTCTTTGTGTTTCTCATTCTCCCCCTTCCCTTCAGGGAAGGAAGTTAGTAACTTCAACTTCTTTTGTATCTGTATACATTGAGAACATAAGCTTGTCCACACTGCATTAGACCAGAGACCCTTTTGGTATGGAATCCATCCCCAGCAGTCAACAAGTTATCACGAGCATATGGAGGGAAAATTCTTTCCTTCCTTTGCCCATGTGGAGATGCAGAGATACTGAGTGCATGCTCCAAGCAGAGCCCCAGGGCTTGTTCAAGACAGAGCCAGAGTCAGAAATTGGAAAATCATGGTGTCTTTTCAGAAGTTAAACAGACAGACCTATCCTGCTTCACCCATTACTGTCATAAATTATTTATTCAAAACATTTACTGGTGCAAAATTGAGGCTAAATATTTTATACATCTATACATATTATACACACGTACATATATAATTGCAATTGATACTAGTTTTCCAGCTCCATTTAGCTTTTGCTGACAAGAACACTCCTTAAGTGAGTGTCACCTTTCTCCTTCGCTAATAAAAGCACCTGCAAATTAGTTTTCCCTTAATTTTCAAATTGTCAAGTACCAGTTTGCAAAAGATGCTCTCAGCTCTTCTATATTTTCTTTAGGAGCAATCACAGCAAAAACCTCCCTGAGACTTTCCATGTTCCACAAAGCTCCAGCTGAAGAGCACAGGGGTTATTCACAACCACCTCCTCCATCTGCATTTCATTGCATGGCTCTCAAAAGCAGATTCTGAAGAGCTTGGAAAATTCATATGCCATGCCAGAGTGAGGAAAATAATCCTTTGTTTTTGCATCAGCGCGCACAACATCTCTGTGATCCCCATTTCAAACACTGTTCCTGATACCACTGTGCTGGCTTTGTCTGCAGCACTGCCCTCATTCAAAAGGATTGCAGCCTCTGCTTACCATGCACAGCATATAGCTCTGATTTCTCAGTTGGGAGCATCGATTTGCCAGGCACTTGGCCAGGATGCCAAAGGCAGGTATCTTTTTTCCTCTCCACACTTGCTCCCCTTTTCTCTCACTCACTGGGTCCTGGCCAGAGAAGGACTAAGCAAAGCATTGTTTTAGGCAAGGGGATCTTTCTCCTGTCTGCCTAGAGAGGCAGAGGCAAACTTTCTGCCCTGTGACAGTTCCAAAGAAAAAACATCTTTTATAACTCTCTGGATCAGGAAAGGCACACCAGCCTCAGAGCCTTTCTTCTTTTAAATTACCTTTGAACTAAATCAGAATTTCTGTTAGCCTCCTTCAGCACAGCAAGTCCCAGCAAGGTGAGATTTGTCTTCTGGTAGCAAACAAATGGCCAGCATGAGCCCCCTCCACAAGTCCTACTGCTACAGAAGGAGGTCTTGTCTTGGGGGGCTCAGAAACCACATGTCTACTCTTAAGCATACACACTTTATAACCATTGCTTAGAAAACAGGGAATTGTCCTGGTTCTGCTGGGACAGAATCCAAGGCCACCCATGGTCTGCAGGCTGTTAGAAGTTTGGAGTCAGCCAGGGCAGCTGATCTGAGCTAGCTACAGGGATAGCCCATCCCATAAACATCATTCTCAGTATGAAGTGGGAAGTTTGGTGATGATAGGAGGGTCTTCTGCTTGAGCTCTTCCTGATACTGCTGCTTCTCTTCCTGCTCTTGAGGACTGCCTTCCTGTTTATTGTGACTGATGTACCTTTGCTGGGCTGAGTATCATTTTGTATATGTTTTACTGACGTTAGTTTTGCTGTTTCTTTAAATCTGTTCTGTTATGGGCAAGAAACACCAGACTGAACAGTAGCCAGATTCAGCCATCAATAATGCTACTTAGTTTTGGTGTTACCTAGTATAAATCTTCATTGCAAGTAAAATATATTGTGTTCCCACTTTTCAGAATGAAATCCAGAGATACGTCTTCTTAGAGCTGTCCTGAGACTGAGCTCAAAATTGCTAACTTAGAATACACACAGAATTACACCCAAAGAAGGCATTAGCTCAGGTATGAGAGGCTCTGGAGATGTGCACATCGTCACCAGGATTCATCCATCACCTTGCCCACCCAGAGACAGCACCATGCTAACGTGATTATACTGTTTCTCTTATAGTCAGGACTTGACTGCGTTTCTTTACAGCCCACCACTTGCACTACACTCTGTGTACAAATGCCATGTGCTGTAGTTCAGCCACAGATAGGGGCTACCTGCAGCAGCACTGCACCAGAAGAAGACACAGCTTGGCTACAAAAGGTCACAAGAACTGCCTTGACCCTGCAGCAAAACACTGCTGGAAGTGTTGTGTGGAAAAACAGGTTTTCTGCTTTAAGGCTTCTTGCAATTAAATCCTTTTATAAAATATACAGTTTCTTCTATTAAGTGAAGACTCAAGAGGGTTATGAATTTAGATTACCTTCATGAGCAATAATATATTACCACTATATAGCTCAATTTGTTTCTTCATGCCATCCAGCAATTATAAGGAGCTTTATCACAACCACCAAGTACAGGGTTCTTTAAAAACCTCACAAAAATCACTGCAGTCCTTTTAATATTGAATAAGAGTGAATTCAATTTTATACGTCAGCGAATAAGAATACATCTATAAATTTAGCCCAAACACAAGATTTCTTTAGTTTCCTATACAAAATAGTTTGGGTTTTTTTTCTTTTCCCCCTCTGGATCTTCCACTTAATTAAAGACTAGATATTTATTAATGCTTAAGCATGGTCACTTTTCAAATCAGTAACAAAGCACATCAAATACTATAATGCAACTTGCCCTTTTATTGTACTGTATTACAGACAAGGAGTACATACAGAATAATCACTGCCATCACAACTGTAAAGTTGCAGTGTCACTGATCCCTCTGGGAGTCAGAGAACATCCACTTGTCATTCATTCCACCTTTTTATCATAACAAACCACATACATCAAAACCCAATCGTGAGCAAACATTTAATTTAGTTTTTTTTTTTTCTTTTAAATAAAAACACAGCTCCAAACCCGGTGCTTGCTAACAGGACTTTGCAAGAGTCTTTAAGGTACCAGCAGAATAAGCATGTGCAGCAGGGATACAAACCCATAGACACGCTGCCCCCTGAAGAGGTGACTTGCACTGGAAAATTCACAGGTTCACTGCTGGAACTCCATCTCCTGCAAAAAGCCAACTCAGAATCTGTGCATTACTTTGGTTCTAAGTGGGAGTAAAGTAACCTAAGGTTGGTATTTTGCAAAGGAGTTGTGTTAAACCTATTATCTGTAAAAGAAAATACTGTCTATGAGAACCTCTATTGCTTCCCATCAGTCAGTTACCAGTGCTAATGGGGGGTGTAATGCTACTAGAAGCAATGTGTTGCTGTGTCATGCTGCTTCTCTTTTATACAAACTAGGTCCTGATGACCTATAAAGGGTTTTTTAGAATACTATAAAGGACAAAGCAGATTTCCTCCTTGATGTGCAGGTGCAAGGAAGCTTTTCCTTGCTGAGAACCACACGCCTTTCAAACAACTTTGGCAGACTATATGGTAATACACTCCACTGTATTACTGAATATGACTGCACACCAAATAAGAAGTTGACAGTGGGCCACAGTTCCCTATTTCCCTGTGCCTAATGTGGTAGATAAAATGGGAGAGAAGCAGTTTGGAAACATCCAGATCGCTGCCATCATAACATACTGAGCAGCCTGACAGCAAAGTATCAGCCACTTACGAGAAGTCAGACATATTAGTAAAAGTTGGTAAAATAACTTTGAAAACCACTGCTGTTGATGCTGCTTCCATACTGCTGTGTACACAAAAGTTTCTAGCTTGAACATAGATGCTCTAGCTGACATACAAGTTTCTATTAATTATACTTCAGGGATGATATTTTAAGCCCTGTGAAAAATCTATTATTATCTACAAGGACTTTCCACTGGGGTCATTTTCTGCTCTCCTCTCTAAAACAAAGGCAAAAGGGAAAACTATGAGAAAGGATTTGCTATTCTTTTTCAAAGAGTAACAAGGCGCAATCTTGTCAGCTGCCCCTACTACACTGCCTAAATTGTTTTGTTCTGTCTTGTCTCACACTGACTGCAGCAGGACTATTAATAGTGTTAGCAGTGTAACCCATCACTATGGAGTGTAAAGTCTATGTAAGAGCTATGGCCCATTTTGGAAGAGCTTAAATATTTCTGAAAATACAGTTTGCAGGAGACTTCTGGGCATGCAGGCGTTTTGTAGGCTCTCTGCCAAGACTCTCTGTAGAGGCCAGTTTGAGTGGTTCAATCCAGTATGTGATTTGCTTAATGAAAGACACTTCTCCAAAAGATTTTGGCAGATGCAATCAGTTCAATTGCCAGACAGCATTCATGTGATTACAAATGTTACTGATCACATTAGATACTTAATAAATGTCTCCAAAAAGATCATAGCTACTGTGTGGCTCTGAAGAAATTAAAATTGTGGTACAGATTACTATGTTTGCTGTGCACTGGACTATTGATACAACTGGGAACAAATACCTTCCTTGGACTGCCAAGCAGTCAGTGACAACTATTAATTTCTATATAAAGTCATGACTGCTTGTTTGTAAATGTTTAGCTATGCATCATGGTAAAGTAGCTTCCTTTTCATGTTAGGGGTACGTTCTACCACAAATATATTAAAGAATTCTATGTTCAGTTCTATGGCAATTCACATGTGCTGTTGAGCCTGAAAGTTGGACAATTTTTGGCTTGAAATACCAGAAAAGTGAGATGTTATCATTGCATAAAACTCATGAGTGAGACTTTGGCACTTTTTCTTCTGTTGACATTTCAGCAGATGCAATATCGCATGCAGTAATGATAAAATACATCAAAAGCAAAAGAATTATCTAACTGAGCTGTACCTGTTTGGATAAAAATTGTGGCACAACTTGAACTCTGTATCTTCCTGTAATTTTTTGAACAGCATTTTAAAAAAGAATAAATGTCCATTGGCCAAATCCCAGTGATCAATTCAGTGTATTGCACGAAAGCAATCACACAGGCCTCTTTTTTCCACTCTCAGGAGGAGGGTTTCTGTCTGAAAGAAAAACATGAAATCAAAGAAATGAATATATTACTTTAAAAGAATATATAATTGATTAGACCTAATCCCTCTGAACAGCTGAACAGCTGTAGTCAAGGTGCTTCTCTGAGTGAAAAATCATAGTTATTAGTGCTGGTTTTCACCCAGAAAAAGTGATGAAATAAGTATATTCAGAAGTGAGATGCATGAAGAGTATTTTTATAGTTTAAATGTTTTCATTTTCACAGTTAACTTCTAGGAGGCTGTCAAAATTATTAAAGTGTCCTTTATAAATGCTGAGAAAAATTCCACTTTCAACTGCACTGCTCTTAATTCCTTTGCAGTGATTGATGGCTTCCTGTTGACGATGTCTTCAGTACTGTGTAATTTCATTGCACCAGATAGCATGTGCTGAGGAGCCAGATGTGCTCTCAACGACACTGCTGTTCCTCTAAAATAACTCTGAGTTCAATCCAGCTGTCAATCTAACCTTGTCTGAAACTCATAATCTTTCAGGGCAGCTCTAGACTTGAGTTTGTAGCTCCTATTTTAACCCGAGTCAATTTATTGACAGTTGCTTTATCAACTCCATTTGGAGTCATGCTCCCAGAAAAGCCATTCTCCATATACATCTTTTAAAATAACTTGCTCTCGATTTTGGAGTGCCTTAGTGGAAAAGCATTTCCAAGTTCTTTTTCTTTGTACCCAAGAAAAAAAATTAACTTCAGATCCTCAAAGATATTTAAGTATCATTTATTTAATTGTGAGCTTAAATATTTTGTGGGTTCTGGTCTCACTTTTTGAGAAACAAAGGCCGGATTTCTCAAACGGAACCATCATTTCAGAAGCTGAGTCTCTTTCAACACTTGAAGCTGTTGGTGCAAGAAACTCACATTAGCAAGTGCAATTGTGACTCAAGAGAAACTTCTTCCTGAGCATATCTTATGGTTTTCACCCTGTGGTCTGTGGTCCCTTAAGCATTATGTAGACTGACTTTGAAGGGTTTCTTGAGTGGAAAAAATTTACCAGGCTTAAATTCACCATAAGTAGGTTTCCCATCTGCACTGGAAAACAAATTAAACCTTGAAAACCACTTGTTAACAAATTATCTCAAAGCTCTATGAAATAACAAGGTCTTCAGCCTTCTGGTGTTCCTCTGATATGACACCTCCTGACAAATCAGAAACAGCAAATGGTTAATTACGAAAGACACACAGTTTCCAAAGGAGCAGCTGGGCCCTTCTACTTGGGGATCTGCTCCACCAAGGTCTGCCTTGCTTGGCCAGCAGTACCTCTGTCGCCCAGCAGTTCCCACTCTCAACTACACATTTCTTGTTCTCAGACTGCAGAGAGAAGCTCCTATGGAGCTGCTTTTCCCTCGCCTCCACAGCCTTCTATCCTTTTCAACTCAAACTTTTGACATCCACCTTTGCATTAAAGAGGACTTGTTCACTTTCCTTGTCTGCTTTCACTTATCGGCTTAGTGCAGTGGCAGGCGTTATTAAACACTGCTCCTTGCTTGTACAATGAAATCTTGGATGAGTGAATGCTCTCTTTGTTGGGAGCCCAGTAGAAGTCAGAGAATCATCTTAACATCAAACAGGCTTATTGGATTTCACTGTAATGCCAACAAGCTGTCACTGTTACCACAAACCCAGCCTAGGCATCACTCATGACTGTTTACAGGCAGGAAAAGCAGCTCTGGGAGCAGTCACTTGTAAACTGAAAGGCTATGAAAGAGAAGCATCAATTACAAAAATTAATCGCAGCCCTGTTGGCATTGGCTTAGGAAGTCCCAGATAGGAAGCATCCTGCATGGGTCTTTCCCTTGTAGCAACAACTTTCAAGACTCAGGAGCTGTTAAATGAAGTTATTAATGTGTACAACTTGAGAAATTATAGTTGTTCAGCACGAGCCAAGCACCAGCAGTTGAGTAAGGATATGAAAGCTGTACCTTTCAGAGCATAGAAGGCCACAGTGCGTCATATGTAGGGCCCTGGCCACTGCATTTCACTTTAGTATCTCTGCATCATTCAATAATTTGTATTTAACTAAAGCTTCCTTTCCAGAAAGGCCTGTGGAGCCTCAAGCCAAAGGCTGGAAAAGATGGACAGTAATATATCCTTTCTTTACTAGTAGTATTAAATTCTGACAGTTGCCAAAGAGTGGGTGATGTTCCACATAACTGGTTATGTTTGTTTTGGTGATGCACTGTTCCTACGCCCCTTGCTCTGTAATACTGAAAACTGTCTGAAGCAGTGCCTTGGCGTCTCAGACTTGCCCAGGCCCTCACAGAAACAGAAGCTTACCTTGCAGTGCTCTGGGACCAGCTTCTTCCTTTATAGTCTGCCTCACCTCTTACAAGACAGTGTTACTCTCTGGTGGGTTATATTCTCACTCTGCTCTCCAAATAGAACAGCCAACACAGATATGTCTGAATATCTCTGTAAGCTGGATTAAGGAATTGTGCTGCCTCTATTGCATTGAAAAAAATCGCAGTGCAGATTAGACAGAAATTTAGTATCCCCTTTAACTTCCTACGCAAAGCCTGGTGACAGTGTAAGAACCAACACGGCTGCAATTGCACATGGTCTTGCCGTGTCATGTGTAGGTACAAAACATTCCAGCTGAGCCTAATCCAAACAGGTGAGCCCCCGCTATGCACCAGAACAGGCGAGCACAGCTGCTGGAGGTACAGCCCCTCTTCACACCCTGTCTCTTGGCAGTTATTTAATATTACACTAGTGCACGGGAAACTTCTACCATGTAGTGCGTACTGCACTCACAGCTCTGCCCTAATCAGTTTGCTATTGATAGCTCAAGAAAGCTAAAGTCACTCCAGCCTTATTGTGTGGGGCCCTATTTGATTGCCCAAGGTCACAAGAAATCAAAGGCGAAGCAACATAATTGCCCTGCTGTGCTATAGTTCGAGACATATAATTGATTTACATCCCTTTGGTCGACTCTGCTGTGAATGACAATTTGAGCAGAGCCTGACTTTAGGAGGAACAAGGAGCCCTTCTCACCTACCAACAGTGACAGCACTGGCCACAGGCACTGAGCACCTAAAGGATCTGGGAGATGTGGCTGCAAACCGGTTTCACTCTCCTCCAGTTGTTTTTCTGTCGTGTTGCCAGAGTTAATGGAATTGTTAGGAAAGGAGAGGTAGGATGAGACGCTCATGTGGGCGGCTTCATTAGAGGTGAGAGAGCTCCTGCTCCTTGCAAGCTTTAGAGAGCATGGGAACCACTGTGGTAACTCCTACCTCAGTCAGTGTTTATGCGTATTTATGAACCCACATATGCATGCATTGCTAAAATCAAGGCATTTAACACACCCCTGCTTTTGTTCACTGGAGCTTCTGCAGCACAAGACCACCGTGTAAAGTTGCAAAATGCTCTCTGTGGTGTGATAACTACCTGAGAAAATGTCCTTCCCCTTTTTTCATGGAGTATCGATCCGTGAGCAAGGAATACCTGGGCTTCCCTTTCCTCTCTGCCAGCCCTGCCTGCCACCTTCTTGCTTCCCGGTTCAGTTTCTGCTCCTGACCATTCAATAGTCAGTACACGGCTCAGAAGCAATGGTGTGAGATAAAGATAAATCATCTTTCTTGTTCTTCATACATCTTCTTTCCTCCTCTATTTGATGCAGGGACTGTCTGGGTTAATTCTTTAGCCTGTTATGCAAGAAATCAGACTAGATTATCTTTAGTGAACCTCTCCAGCCTGTGAAAAGTAATCTGTACTTGGTACAATCCTATTTGCTGAAATGGAAGTGAGTCAGCAGAGATGTCATGTCTGCTGTACACAGCCAGGCAGACCTGGCCAGCTGGAGATAAAAGCTCAGTAAAAGCATTTCTATAGAAACACATACCCGCGTGTCTAGATTATACGCCGTCTTCTTTAAATCCTGCAACGCCCTCTGCATGAACTCGAACGCATGACAGTCAACACAGGGACGACCTGGAAAGAGGTACGGAAGACATCACTGTCACAGCATGAAATTCGGAGTGTAGCAGTACAGAGGGGGATTACTCAGGGACCTTGTGATGCCAGGAGAAACCCCATTTTATCAGGCACCCATAGCTGCATGTCTCCAAAGTGAGGGCTGCCCGTGGACAGGGCTGTGCAGAGGTGTGAGGACCTGCAGGAACACGAGCACTTTGCTGCCTGTGCTTTTCTGAACACAGCCCACGCTTGATTCTGCCCGGTGCTGTCTGCACCCCTGAAAATTGAAATCCTCACCCCTCCTCAGACAGGGGTGAATTCTCAAAGGGTATTCTGAAAATAGCGGTTTGTAGCGGTTCAGAAATCAGACAGGCAGGTCTGTTTCTACAGGAGCTCTTACAGAGCAGCTTGTCAAGAGCCAGTGCCAGATCTGTATTTGCTTCCTTTCACCTGCTGCTGTATTTTTTCTCTGCCAGGAATGCAAAGCATCCGACTGCCTCTGCAGCCGGTGCCAGTGTGTGTGCACAGAGGGGCAGGGCAGGGAAAAGGCAGAGAAGAGGAGGAGAAGGAGGAGGAAGGGACTTGACAACAACTAAAATGGCTTCACTTCTGGACCTGGGCGTTTCTGCTCTGCCAGGACTCACCCAGCACTGATTTCAGGCCTTTTTGTTCAGTCACAGAGTTAATCAACTGTGAGTTTTGATGCAAAAGAATTTGCAGATTCTGGAGGAAAGGCAGGGAGAATGGGGAGAGAGGACATTTTACTCTGATCACAGAGCCCCCACATTGGGGGGGTGCTGAAATCCTCGACTGCAGGCAGCCACTTGTGCTGCTGTGACAAAGCAAAGAGGGTGCAAAGCTGCTGCTGAGATAGCTGGCAGCTGCCCTGGGCCAGGGACCTGCCATGTAGCGCTGTGGCACCCTGTGCCTGGCACTCTGCTGCCAACACAGACTTCTGAGTTGGGCCTGATGGAAGAGAGCTTCTTGATCCCCAGCAAGCCTTTGGCCTTTTCAGGAGGTGTTTCACTCCCATCGATCCTCCTCCATCTCCCTTCCACACAGGTGACATCTCAGGGAGACACGAGGATCAAGCCAGGGATTTAATTCTAGGGATGTTGGGAGATGCAAAGTCCCCACCTCTATAAGAACAGCATCACTCACAAAGATTCTCTCTCCAGGCCTGAGAGGAGCAGTGACAGGATGGTTTTGAGCACATCTTAAAGACACTCAACCCCCTACTGTCTTCATTATTTCAGTAATTTGTTTTCACTTCAGATCATGGAGCAGAGCCCTTAAGAACCTGTGTCCTCAGTCTGCTGTCAGAAAATCCATGATTCACTTTGTGACATGTGCTGCTCCCTCCCTGCCCTGGCCCCACCTCCGTGAAATGCTGCATACCCGGAAGTGTTCGCCACTAAAGTGTTCTCAAAACTTGATGGAGCAAAAGCAAACTCCGGGTCATAGGTTGATTCAGGTTAGACATTAGGAAGAATTTCTTCCCCAGGAGGGTGGTGAGACACTGGAACAGGTTGCCCAGAGAGGTGG
>WUAM01000383.1:7811734-7873600 GCA_024336885.1 Actenoides hombroni
CTGCCCATGGCAGAGGGGTTGGAACTAGATGATCTTTAAGGTCCCTTCCAACCCTGACAATTCTATGATTCTATGATAAATTAATGTCTCCTACTCCAGCAGTGTGGAGAAAGTATCTTTGAGGAGATCTGTGAATTCTACAGTCAATCACTGCCTGCCACTCAGGAAGTCTTTCCAGGCCCTCACGAAGGCCATGGCTGCGTGGGATCATACACTGGTATTTATGGCAGCCAAGTGCTCCTATGTGGACAGGGAGGTACTAGTGGAATGGCATGACCATGCCAAGTGGTTATTTCACTTCTGCCACCCCTGTGAAAGCAGCTCCCCTGGCATTAAAGCAGCTTCTGCAGGAAAACAGTGGTGGCACTGAGGACACCTGCCTGTGCAGCTCTATGTGCCCTGGATCAGCACACGCGAAGCTGCTAACACAGCACTGCTCTTCAAAGCCACAGTGCAGATACAGACAGTTTGATCATATAATGGGATATTCACTCTTTAATAGAGTTTCCTGGGCTGTTCTCCTTGGTGGAAGGTCCTTTTCCAGGCACAGCTGTCTCTGGGTCAGGTCAGCACCCCTGCCTGCTGGGAGCTAGCAGCCCTGCAGCGCTGGCAGGGGGAGAGCTCCTGTCATTCCTCCACCCAGCCATATCCCAGGATGAGACAGAGCATTTTCACTTACAGAGGCACAGAGAGGACTCACTGAAGCAGCACCACCGGCAGATGAGAGGACAGATGTACCTGGGAGATGTGGCTGGTTATAAACTCTTCCACCCATGCCTAGCCCTGCCAAGCACACATCTGTGCAGCACTTTGGGGCCTGAACTAGGGCAGTGCTGATCTCTCCATCAAGCATCTTGCACCAGCACAGAGCAACTTGAATGCGATTCCCCAAATAAAATCGGGGCAATACCCCACCACCTGGAAAGCCTATAGCTACAGTTGGACTCTTACCAGCAGAGCTGCACAAGTCCTGACTCTAACAGGGCATTTAAAGTGTTATACTCTCACAGTAGTCAACAGCAGATACTTAAGGAACATACAAGAATAAGCTTCTCAGCAATGTTCTTCTAGCCTACCAAGAGGCTGGAGGATATCCTAAGTCTGGCCGGTGTTTCTACCTCTGATAAGCTGTCCATGAATTTTTCTCACAGTAATTTGCCTCATTGCTTCCTGAATCCATGCAAACTTTTGGCATCTGCAGCATCCTGTGGCAATGAGTTCCACAATGCAACTATTCACTGAGTCAACAAAATACCATTCCTGTCTGTTCTGCAGTTCACGTTTGCTGCTTTCATTTCCTGCCTCTAATTTTTTCAGTAGAAGAGACAGTTATTAAATATTTACCATCTTTTTCCCACTTATGACTTTGCTGCTCTCCATCACACCCTGCCTCGGTGTCTCCTCTCCAGGCTGGTAAGCTGGCCTGTCTAGCTGGACATAATCTCTCTTCATGCTCACAATATTTTCAGTAGGATACCTGTGGACATTTCCACAATGTAATGATGCCTAAGGCTCTGCTTTCACAAAGGTTTTAAATAAACCTAAATATGCGCTGCCAGTGATATGAGCGATCTCACTCTGCTTTCTGTCCTTTCCTGAGTGTTTCCAAACCTTCCCTCACTCACAGCAGGAGTGACCATGCAGTTAGTTGCTTAGTCAGCTGAATCATTGAAATTTTTTTTTCCAGATCAGATCCTGAATGCCCAAGGTCTGGGGCCAGAACAAGAAATAAGGCAAGGACAGGAGCTCAGGTTATGGGGAGGAGAGGGGCAGAGTCAGCATAGGCTTACATCAGCTAAAGCTATCATGAAATCAAACCTTAAGTCACATCACAGCAATGGACAGCATTGATTCCTTGCTGGCAGCTGGGAACAGCCTATCATTCATAGGGAGACTTAACAGGCTTGTGGATTAACATAATGAGAATTATCAGGAGTCAGATATAATTCTTTAAATGTGTCCTGTCAGCATGAAGACTGTATGTGTCTTTGTATGTTCATGGTGAAGAGGGGGAGGAGAGCTTAAAATATTCTTCTTGGCTTCTTCTTGGTGAAAAACTGGAACTGAAAGCACCGTGGAAGTCTGACTTACTTTCCCACTCAGGCACATGGCGTTCACTCTTTGTGTACCATGCACCTTGGCTAATAAAAACAGACTGACCAGCTTCTGTTCTCCAAATTCCACATTTCAGCTTTCATAGTGAGTGATCTGGGCTATAAATGCAATGGGAGGCTGGGGAGTTTACTATAGTGGATTGCACTGTACTTCAAAGAAAATAATCTGCAAACGTTAGTAACACCACTTCATACTTGAACAGTCTTTTGCATAGGCTAAGAGCTGTGTATAAAGTATAAGGACATGATTAATCACTGTTAATTGGCATTATTCATAAAAAGCTGGGCCTGGCTCTCTGGCTGGAAGAAAGGATGCCAAGAGGAGAGCAGGTGACAGTACCCCAAGCTAGGTATCGGTGCCACACACGGGACAGGATCTCTGTGCAATGCTAAGAAGAACTCTGACTCACTCTCATGCTTCTCTCCTGTGGCTCCTGCACCTCCCAGACTTGCATGAGAGCATTGCTGCCCCTCTCCTGCTCCTGGTGCTGCAGGAGGGACACATTTCTCCTGTGGTAAAGTGGGAGAGAGAGGCTGTAGTGCTGTGTGGTCCATGGGGGATTGTTCCTGCTAAAGGCATGTTCCCAATCCCATGTCACACACCTGGGAACAGAGAACAGTCTCGAGTGCCACACTGGTCTGCCCTGCAGAAGGACACTTAGTATGGTCCAGGTACATGATATATCCCTGTCAAGAACATATACTAAAGCCCCCTTTTTCTCTTTGGATCATTCAGGATCCCACAATTACCAGTTTACCTGGTCTGACAGTATGGCCTTAAGTGCCAGCAATAGAAAAGGGGTGTGTATGAGCTCCAGTAGAACTGCCCCCAAAATGGGTCAGTGCTCAGAAGAATCAACTCCTTGATGAGAAATAGCCAGTGAAGCTGAAATCAAGCAGGAAAAGATCCAGGAATGTCTGTATTAGATTACATCAAAGGCCTGTCTGGCCCAGTGTCCTGCTTCCCACAAGCCGCATCTCTTGTAGTACATGAAAAGTGTCTAGGTGCCTTCCCAAGCTTTGAGAGCAGCTGGCATGGGACAGCTCATCTCTAGAACAGTAAACTTTGTCTTCCAGATAGGCAAATGGCCTTCTGTCATGGACAAAAGTGTGCCAGAGACGATCCTAGCCATGCCAGAGAACATCCAGGGGCACTGGTTATAGATGTACCCTGCATGGCCAACAATGGATGCCCATGAAAGAACACAAGAAGAGGACGAGTATGGAGAGATGTGTCCCCAAAAACCCTTCCAGGCCTCATGAATATGTTGAGGCAGCTCCTGCACCAGAAGAACTGCTGCTGTATCTGACAACCCTTTCTAAGACTTTTTTCATCAATTTACCCAATCAGTCCTGAAATCTCATGCAAACTTTTAGCATCCAGTGTCCCAAGAGGTTAGCTATTAAGAAGAGCCCTGATGGACAAAGGGAAGGACCTGGAGCACTTAGCAGCTATGCAGCACTCTCTCACCAAGAGTTCCTTGTTGCTTTAAAACTGACCCTGCAGCAGCACAGAACAATTTACAATTCATGAGCTGAGAGTCTTCCTCCTGGCCTGCCCTCAGCCATAAATACCATTATGCATTCATAGCAATGTCACCATCCTCCATTACTCAGGACAGAGCAGCAGGTCTCTGCAGAAACACTGGCCGCAGAAACACTGGCCACAGAAACACTCTGACCCACCCTTCATTCCTCACTCTCACATGCAGGAGTAAGACAAGATAAGGAATCTTTCTCAAGGGCTCTTCAGAAGTCTCAGTAGCCTGGCTAGAAGATATAAAGAAGATAACTCCTTGAGGCTGGGGTTAGAGACCCTGGCCCAGAGATTTGTTCTACAGATAAAATGGGATTTTTCTACTACACAAGCAGAATAAGGAACCACTATATACTTTTTTCCCCAAAACTGTGTTCCCTCTGCTAACATAGACATGCAAAAGACACATATAATTTACTTTTTAAGCATGATTTTCTCCTCGAGGAGATAAAATGGACTACTTGTCATGAAACCTGTTAAAACATATTAATGCCTAGAAAACAGACACACAAACTGGAAATGAGGTCTGTTTTAGAGCAGACCAAAACTGAACACTAATGAAAAAAGAAGGGATTGCAGCATGTAAGTCCTCTAGAGATAAATACACGTCGGTGTATTTGAAAACTAGCGATGAAATTATAGGAGAATAAAAGGCAGTGACTAAATCAGGGGCTGTATTAAATATTTTTGTAGTCATGTAAATACATGGCTGTGAAACAAAGTAAGAATGACTAGGAACTACAAATTGGTTTGTATGCAATTACCTTCTTTTTTTTTTCTTTTTTTTTCCTCCCAGAGGATATTTGAAGTTTCTAATGAGTGTCTACTTCCCACTTGCTGTCACCAAACCACCCTGAGAACACTGACTCTTCTAATATCTTTGAACTATTGCCTCATTTTGGAGGTGAGAACATTTAACTAGAGACTTGCTCAAAATGCCAGAGGAAGCTAATATAGAGCTGTGATCCAAATTCAGCTCCATGGTGTGCTCAAGACTGTCTGTCACATTTATTAATTTTTTAGGTTTGCAGAGTAGCAGCAGGATTTCAGAAATCTTCATACGCTTTACAAACATACAGTTCGGGTCAACTTCCCCTGTGTCAATCTGTAGTAGTTCCAAGAAACTTGAACTTGACCTATTGTTCCAACCAAATACTAAAATAAGTAAAATGTAATGCCCTAGCAGAAATAAACTCACATTTTCTTCTAACAATACCCAGACTAGCAAGGAGAACATACGTATTGTGGCAAATCTGGAAATGAAACTTTTGAGAATTTAGACCTAAAAGACCAAAGAGCTTTTAAACAAGCTCCTATGAAAATTATAGTACACAGTATTTTTTCCTAAATATCTACTCAGCTTTTGCTTGCTCGCTGTTTTACTAAGCGTTGTTTTCACGTGCTCTGCTGACATGTTAGAAACTCATCATTATTCCCCTCGCTAATCGGGCAACGCAACGTTGCCCTGGAGCCCAAGGTCTGTGTGGCTGCTGCAGGTTAAGCGGAGGAAAGCAGGCAGGACACGGTGCAGAGGGAGGGCAGAAGTGCCACAGCAGGTACCTACTTTCTGCAGGAATGACACTCCCAGCGTCCTGGCCGGCTCCCACAAGCCTCACACTTAGCAGGCCAACCACCGAGATGAAGGGGATCACCACACGCATCACGTTCCAGACGGACGGCAACACCATTGCTCTCATCAATGATGCAAGCTATCTTCCCTGCCTGCAACAAGGAGAAAGAGTGACAATCAGCGGCTTGCTCCCAACACGCTCCCCACAAAGAACTGGATGAGATGTGCTAAGCACAGACCCGCACGCGCACGCGAACCCACATGCACACATCGCTGCAGTGACATCCCCCGGGCTTGCGATGCACCCCGAGGACCGGTTTGCCAAGTACCTGATCTTTCTCTTCACCCTTGGAGCAGCTGTAGCGAAGCAGGCGAGGCTCCAGCAGCTCTGAGCATGCGTCCCCCTGCATCCCCCCTTCCCTGATTAGGGTCATTGCCATGGAGATTTGCTATAGCAACACTGAAAAATTGGATCTGCCAAGTGGAGAAGAAGATTTAAAGGGACCACAGTGTGGTGGATTGTCACTGCTCTACTCTTCCTCCACCTCTGCTCCTCGAAGGCCATGTCCTCTTCTTGGAGAACATTGCCACCCACATAAGAGGGTCTTAGGCAGTTTTTGTGTTTGTTGCTTTTATTCCCAAAGGGACTGTGCTGAAATCTGTAGCTGCCATCCCTTGCTGTAGCTGTAAATTACTTGAAGCAAGATTTTGTTCTGGGAGGTTTCAAATGAGATGAAAACTCAGAAGTTTGCTTGGAAAAATAAAGATGCAGGACCTATTGATGGTGCCCTGCACTCCAGGAAATACTCCATTATGGGCTTTGTTTAACTACACTGAACATGAAGCCTTGTGGACAACAGCAACATTGGCACAAGAACCAGTCAGGAACATGGATCGTTCACAGCATCATACTAGGTAACTGGGATAAAAGCCCAGCCCAGACCTATGCACCGCAAAAGTTTAAGGATGCCTGCTTCAAGCTCAACTCTTGATCTGGGATTTTGCGCATAGGCTGTGTCCTGGCAAAGCTCAAGCATGAGCCCTTTTGGATAAGAGATCTCCGTAAGTATCTGGGTGAAATCAAGTGTTCAGAAAGTGGAGATGATACTTTTTGGAAAAGAGAGACTCGCTCTCAATGCCTGTTTGCCCCAGAGTATGGTTAAAACCCCATCTTGCAATGCATCTGTTCAACTCATGGCTTTGTCCTTCTCTCACGGGAGGACATTACACCTCCCCTCACCAAGGAGCAGGCTCCAGTCTTCCTGGTCTTTACAGGATAACTAACCTGCCAGGCTGTGGACGTAACAGTGACGGTTTGGGCCAAGACACATTTTATCCCTTCAGCCCTAGGGATTGTCACCAGCAATGTACTCTGCTTCTACTTTACTTGATCCAGTTGCTTTGTCAGAATTCTTTCTCACATCCCCCATTTCACTGTTTATGCTGTTTGGACCAAGTTAGTTTAAAAATCATCTCAAAGGACTCCAGGCTCTTGACACTTTCTGGCAAAGTGGAATTGCCTTGTGCAAGCAAGAGAGGATTTTGCAGGGCAGAAACCCAGAATTGTGGAAGCAGTTCCTACATGAATGACACACTAAGCAAACTTTCACCCAAAGTGCAACTGAAACTCAGCTTCCCTTGCATGGAAGGTCCAAGTGAAGGTCTCAGTCAGCTGGGTCTTCATAAAGTGAGTCAGGACACACACGTGCACCAAAATGGCTCCACTGACTTTAAGAGAAGCCAAGAGTCCTAATCTAAGCTCTGAAGTTGGTTGCCTGAAGAGGTTATGTGACACGTCCCTGCTGTTTGCCTCTTCACAGGCCTCAGATGCCTGTTAAAGGAACAGCTCTGTAAGAGCCAGGATTATAATGGAACAACACTGTACAGCTTGACAACACACTCATCTGGGGCTGGTCACATAGAATAGCCCTGATCTGCAGTTTTAAATAACACCAAATGGAATTTCTGGCACAAAATCCAAACGTTACACTTCCATTCACCCTGGCATGTGTATTTCTTGTGCATACCCTCATTATGGTCCCACAGCAATATCACATTTTTCACACATGAGCTTCAAGAAGAGGACAGAAAGGAATTGCCTACAGGTGCAATAACCTTTGATAAGGTGGAAAACACTCTTTTTTTCTGATACTTTTTCAAGGCACCAATATAGTCTTTTCTGAAATTGCAACTATTTTGCAAAATCTTTTTCATAATTGCTTGGTCTTTTCAATAGGTAGGTAGAAGAAGCAGTACAACCCACAGTGTAAAAGGAATTCGATATCTCAGGGAGGAGGGGCAACCACAGAAGTAAGCAGAGATGTTACCCAGCTTAAACAACTGCAGAAAGTATAAAAGGGGATTGGAACAGAGAACTTTGAAAAATTTGGTATAAAGAGAAGAAGAACGTCCTGAAATATGTCATTCTCAGGACGCCAAGACTCTGAGGATACCTACACATGGTTTGGTGATATCTTATTATTAGGTTCTATATATCATAGCAAAGTTTTGCATAGTTGTATATGCACCCAATAAAGCTGTGTGAGAGAAGGAACTGTCTTTGTCTTGGTTTCTGACTGCTCAGCCACCCACTATCCAGACTTAACACTGTAATAGCACCACAGAAGGAGTCCTTGCTGAGTTGGACTACTGCCATCCAGACAGTACAACACCATTGAACCTGCTCCCACTTGTGACAGTGGGGGGCATCTGCAGTAGACCACTCTATCCACCATCTAATGGGGTGGAAGCTGTTATTTCTGTGTTTCAGCACACTACTAAGCTTAAAATAATGTCCTTTTTCTATTTTTGCTTGGTGCCAGTGTAAAACAATCAGACATTACACTTGCTGAATCAGGCCAGTTTTTGTGTCAAATGCCACCGTCTTTAAGAAGCATGAAAAAAATTCCCAGCTCCTCTTGCTAACAGAACCATGATGCAGTTCTCAATTCAGAGGGAACAGGAGCCAGTCTGCATGGAAAAGTTCCAGAAATCTGTGTTGTTCTATCACCTCCAGCGAAGCTGAAGAAGAGAGAGGCATGAAAGCACTGGAATGACTTGCTGTGCTATTACATTTGCTATTGCCTACTACTATGACTAAGGGATACCACTACTAAATTTACTTTGAAGGATAAGAAAATTCCAAGAGACTCACAGGAATCCATTTGCCATCTGAAGAATATTATAGTGAATCCCAGAGGGCTGTTGGAAATATTTATACTTAATTTTCTTTTTTCTACAGAGGATCCATACCTCATTAGCATTTGCTAACAAAAGACGAGTTTCCTCCATAATAATCAGAACATCCAGACATTTACTGGGAAGATGATTAGCGAGAATAGACATCTGGTAACTCCCTCAGAAAATCTCTTATTAATGCCCAAATGTTACATGTATTGAAAGTTACATCTTTGCAGTGGAGGAAGGAAATATATATCTAGTTAAAATCACTGACATTAAAGGCCTAAATTAAATGTGTGTGTAAAAGAAAGATGCGGGCAACGGTTTTAATTTTGGAAGTCTATTATTATAGTCATGGGTACACATGCAAACAGAGTGGTTAATCCCAGTTTAATATGAAGTGCTAAATCATTGCCTGCTAACATGGACATAAACCCTTTGTTAAACTCAAAGAGAAGAAGAAAGCACAGAGACAGAAGAATCTGTCTGGTTACTATCACTCGAATAATAGAATGACAAAAGAATACAGGCACAGCCTCAGAAAGGCCAAGAAGCAAAATCAGATGCAAACAGTGAGAAACGTGAATAGCAAGAAAGCATTCTTTAAACACACGAGGAGTAAGGAAGGCAAAAAACAAGCAAAGAGTTTGTTCTCTTTTCAGCAGAAGGGGAAAGTTTATCAATTTGATGCCTAGAAAGTTATATAGGGTTTAGCATCTATTTTATCTACCAACCAAAATCAGGTGAACTAGTGAGTAGGAGGCTAAAACAACTGGTATCAGTGAACGTGTTTTAGGTAAGAACATTTAGCAGAGATTGGCTTTGGTTACATGGGCTTGTAGGTTTGTTCCAGGTCACTTTACTGGGTTTCAGTCTGCCTAGAGCTGTAGGGCTATCACAAGAGCTACCTCAGGATATTTAATAAAGAAACTAAAGCAAACATCATCAGTAATTATTACTGACAGCTCAGGAAAGATGTGAGTTATACCAGCTGTGGAAAAGAGCAAATGCAGTGATTATCTTTAAAAGGGGGAAAAGAAACTGTATAAAGACACACAAACCAGTTTACCATCAATCTGTGAGAACATTTTAGAATCAGCAGTCACACCAACCATTTGTAAGCATTCAGAAATCAAGAACTGAAGTTGCAAATAAAAGGCGTTTGTCAAGAATCAAGTCAAACCAGGTTAGTTTCCTTCTGTGACATCATAAATGGCCTTGCAGGTAGGGAAAGTCAAATTCAATAAACTTCAGGAAGATTTCTGATGCTGTGTCACACAGCATTGTGAGAAGCAAACTAAGAAAACTGCTGTGAGGCCATCGAAATTGGCTAGGTCACTGCTAAGAGGTCGCAATGGGTCACTGTCACCACGGGAAGTTACATCACATCAGGTCTGCAGAGACTCAGTTCAAGGGTTATCCAGCATTTCATCAGCGAGCTGGATAATGAATAGGCAAAGTGGTTACTTAAGCTGTAACATCAGGCTGGAGGTTATAAGCAATGCTGAGGGAGAGGACTAGAATTCTAAATCGTACAGACAAGTTGAAAAAAAGGGTCTGAAAAAGAAGAAAATTTTATAAGGATGAGAACAAGGTGCTGCTCTTCATCAGGAATAATCAATGCCTCATATTTATAATGGGGAACAGCAGGTTAAGTGGCACTTCTGCAGCAGAGCTAGGGAGTCATGAGTTGAAATCAGTCTACAATACTCGTGTCATTGCCAAAACAAGGCAGTTCTCGTGGGATATACAAAAATAAAGTGCAAGAGCTTAGGCTGCCTTCAGCAGAAGGTGTGTGCTGTAGAACTGCATCTGGTTTGGTCACTGCCATAGTAGGAAGTAGAAGAGACACCAAGAGCAGCAGAAATAACCAGAGGTTTAAATTGCATCAAGGAGGCACCACCAAGATCCCTGGAAAACTTCTTAATAATTGAGATGGATTGCCTGTGGAAGACAGCGGGATATTTAAGCCTGTAGGTATAAATCAGACATCATTTGGGAATGGCACTGGGACAGTTTTCCCTGCATAAAGACAGGGGATGGAAGGGGTGATTTCTTATGGATACCTTTTCCTTCCTGTTTTTTAATGATTACAAGAATATTTTTGCTTCCCAGGCAGTCGCTTCCCAGCTCTCTGTGTTGTAATTCCAGCAGAACACAGACACCCCTGGGAGAAATCTGTCGCTCTTGTGCAGCATCTGAATTTCAGATTAACTATTTCTCCTTCCTCGGTTATCAGGGCAAAGGCAATGTTTTTCTGGGCTAAGCAAGGATGATGGCTAGAGAATACTTCCATTTTGGGATGGGCCACTGATAAAGGAATTCAGAGACATTTGCTGCAGGGTAGCTGCCAGAGCTTACAGTTTCTTAATCCTCCTTTAAATAATTATTTCACAGTCTTGCAGGTGAATTGAGAGGTGGGAGGCTGATGCAACATAGAAATTTCAGCTCATAATCAAAATAAATTATACTGTCTTTTTTTTCTGGCAGCCATCTCAGGCACTGAGAAGGACTGAAAGTTAAGATACCCTATACTTATCCCTCATGCCATGAGATAATGATTCACCTTTGTTTGGTGACTCAGTATCTTCTTTAAACACTAAATCAGAGGCTTGGTGGGGAAAAAAGTTTCCCTCATGAAATGACAAATTTGTTCTTGGCATCATTGCTTGACAAGTTCCCCATCTTAGAGCTTCCTGGAAAACCCTTCAAGAATCCAACCGCAGTCTGAAACTTGGTCATACTGTGAGGCTTCCAGACATTGCTGCTGTCCCAACAAAATCCACGTGACACTGCAAAACAGGGATGTGGATGCAAATAGGGAGTATGATAGAAACTTAGCACCAAGATCTTTTAATGCAGGAACTAGTGAACTCCAAGAGGCCTCTTTCACCACAGTGTAAGATGCAGGAAAGTACCCAGGCTTGATCAGTTCTTCAAAAATCAACTGAAGCCAAGTGTGATGGGCATCTTTAAACACCTTCTAAAGCCTAGAATTGTTCTCCTCCCCCTCTACTCTGCCCGTTCTGCCTCACAGGAGGGGCTTCTGTCAAGCTATTGTGAAATTAATTCTATGATTCTGTGAAGGTCAGTTCAGGCTTTTGATTCCAAGAAGTAAGAACAAATACCAGTTGGCAAACCACCAGTTTACCTAGTTTGTATTTGAGGTTTGCATTGGACTGCTGGAAATGCATCAACTGATGTCATCTTCTTTGACTTCAGCAAGGCTTTTGACACCATCTCCCACAACATCCTCATAGGCAAGCTTCGGAAGTGTGGGTTAGATGAATGGACGGGATTGAAAACTGAAAGATAGAGCTCAGAGGGCTGTAATTAGTGGCATAGTATCTAGCTGGGGGCCCGTGACACATGGTGTTCCCCAGGGATCAATACTGGGTCCAGTCCTGTTCAGCATGTTCATCAATGACCTGGGTGAAGGGATAAATTGTACCCTCAGCAAGTTTGCTGATGACAAAAAACTAGGAGGAGTGGCTGACACACCTGTGCTGCCATTCAGAAAGATCTGGACAGACTGGAGAGTTGGGCTGAGAGAAACTTTATGAAAATCACCAAGGACAGGTGGAGAGTCCTGCATGTAGAGAGGAATAACCCCATGTACCAGTACAGGTTAGAGGCTGACCTGCTGGAAAGCAGCTCTGTGGAAAAAGACCTGCTAGTCCTGGTGGACAACAGGATGACCATGAGCCAGCAATGTGCCTTCGTGGACAAGAAGACCAATGGCATCCTGGGATGCATCAAGAAGAGGGTCACAAGCAGATTGAGGGAGGTTCTCCTCCCCCTCTACTCTGCGCTGATGAGGCTACATCAGTACTGTGGAGTACTGTGTCCAGTTCTGGGCTCCCTGGTTCAAGAAGGACAGGGAACTGCTGGAGAGGGTACAGCAAAGGGCTACAAAGATGATTAGGGTACTAGAACATCTTTCTTATGAAGAAAACCTGAGGGAGTTGGGTCTTTTCAGTCTGGGGAAGACTGAGGGGGGATCTTATCAATGCTTATAAATACTTACAGGGACAGTGTCAGGAGGATGGGACCAGCCTTTTTTTGGTGGTGCCCAGTGACAGGAGAAGAGGTAATGGACAGAAACTCGAACATAGGAAATTCCATCTAAATATGAGGAGGAACTTCTCTGAGGATGATGGAGCACACGACCAGGCTGCCCAGACAGGTTGTGGAATCTCTTCCCTGGAGAGATTCAAAACCTGCCTGGAAGTATTCCTGTGCGGCCTTCTCTAGGTGAACCCGCCTTGGCAGGGGGATTGGACTTGATGATCTCCAGAGGTCCCTTCCAGCCCCTATCATTCTGTGATTCTGTGATCACTGTGCTGGACATGGGGTAAATTTACATCATAGGGAAGGGTTGTGTACTGTTTGTGTACTCTCAGCCTGAATGACACTGACAGGGAAGCTGAGCTTTTTGCCTGGCTACTGCCAGTCTTCTCCTTGTCTAGGAAGATCCAAGCATGTAATTTTTTATGTGCTAGAGAATTGTGTGTAAAAGCCTTTCAGAATTCATGTATTCTGCAAGCCACTGACATTCAGGAAGAACCTGTTGGTTGTTGTTTTAAGTGCTGGGTTTTGAGCACGTTGTTCTGTGGCCACCAAAACCAGAGTGACAAATGGCACAGGCGGTTCTCCTCTCCACTGTCCATATGTGCAAGCAGGAAGGGGGTGTGGGGAGATCTCATTTTATTTTAGAAAACCTATTGACTTCTAGGACATGTTTCAATCTTCCATGGATAAAATACAGTTGGATTTTATGTGGTGTATAAAACAAGCCATACTTTAAATGTGCAATATACCAGCTGTCAAAAGGCATTTAAACATTGTTCTGTTCCCACTTCGGTGTGAGACTGAATTGTTCATTAGTTATATTCAGTGCTGTTAGATGAAACCAGATACTTTTCACAATCTGGCTGCTTCATTACAGAGTATATATAGTCCAGCATAAATGCAAGAGCTGCTTAGGCGAGAAACTATGTGTATCAAATTTACTGCATGGATGAAGTTCTGCTATTTAACCAGGGAAAAGAAATAACCCACAATGCCCAGAGCTTTGAAAGTCATCTTATAGCACCTTCAATGGCCTACAATGAACGCCTTTACTATAAGCATTCATGAATTCTGGTAACTTTGATTTTGATCCCGAAGTTTGTGCCTCTCCCCAGCCCCTCTATTAAACTGAAAAGTTTCAGAGTGAAACCACGGTCATCTTTTTAGGTCATGGTTGAGAGATGAATAGATACAACCTCACTAAACCTAGCATCACTGGGAACTTTAAAGTCTGTTGGGTTTTATGCAAAAGAAGATGCTAAGTTTCACCAGGACCAGTGCAAAAGCCACACAAAATGACAGATTTTGTCAGTATTGTTTGCCTAAATGAACATTGGTTTCCTCAAAAGTTGATCCAGATTTGACATTAAAATGTACTTTATGTTAGCAGATCTTCCCATTAATTTGGACTAGATGCAAATTCTACTGAAAAGCTACTACACTTTAATTTGTGGAAAAGCCCCTTCAATAAATATCCTTACACACATCAAAAGGTCATGCAATAAACATTCTTTGCACTTAAAGCTATATAAAAGATGTATTTTTTCTCTACTCTCTCTACCAACGAACACAAGACCCTAAGTGCTGTAATGCAACAACTGACGTTTCACAGAGCAAAACAACCCCAGTGATGTGATTCCTCCATTTCTCTGATAGTGGTATCTACTGGCTTTTGCATAGCCAAATATTTTATGGAGTTTAGGAATAAAATAAAGGAATAGGGTAAAAATAAAGTTCTAATCTTAAAAAAAAATAAAATAGTACCAATGCTTAGAAAACATCTAACAATTATATGTAGCTCAGGGCTGAGGCTGCCATTCTGTCTGCATGAGCATGAACATTAAGTGTTAAGAGCAGCTATTAATGCACACAGAGAGAATATTCAGCTTTGCCTCGCCCCAAAACAAGAACTTGAACACTGGCCTCCCTTGAAACCCGTATCCTGCTTACCCTAAGGAATGGTCTAACTTGCATCACCAGTTGTCAGTCTTTCCAGTTGATTTGAACTCACAAAGAATTTCATAAAGAATAATGAGAGAGTTGCCAGTTCTGTTCCATTTTTTGACTCTGTTGACAAAGAGAACAAGCTATAGTTTTGTCATTTAAATGACCAGAAAAGTGCAGTATCCCTTACTTTGATTTAAACAGCAAAAGGTGCTCAGGGCTAATGAAGACAAGCTGATACATTACTAGGCTTTCAGCAAGTGTGTGGTTCAGACCAGAAATCAAATGATGAGAGCCTTGATTATCAGGAAAGAAAAGAGTGGTCAGATCAATGTAAGAAATAGAATATATGCAGATATTTACATTTCCTTTCTGCCTGGAATTCTTTTCCTTATGTTTTGAGCCGCTCTTTAAAATTCAGGAGCTTAGAGGCCTTGAAAATATCATCTCTATGACTCCCCATCTCTACAAAGCTAAAATTGGAAGAGGAAGCTGGAGTTAAAAGATTAAGAAATATCTACATGGAGATTATACTGCAAACGTATGCATAAAAACAAATACTATGCTTGAGACTAGAGCAACAAGACAGCATATTTTACGTTGTGATTTTCATTTAATAAGTTCACAACACCTGAAGGTGTGATGGCATCTTTCAGGACTATTGCCATGACAACTTCTTTGCCCCAGACAGCTTCCAGTGCAGTCATAAAGCAAGAGACAACACACACAGTGTAGTACAAGGAATAAGACGGGACAGGTTGTACAGAGAGAAGGATGCAGGCATGTTCTGATGGCCCTATTAAATACATATGAAATGACATTTTGGATTTAACAGGGACCTTTGAATTTTGAGGAGAAAATATGCACTTCTTGTAGGAGGTACAGTGGCAGTTTTAAGTCTGATGGGAAGAGAAAGCCTGTTTGTACTATCATTTTCCATTTTTCATGTTAAACACATCAGGCTTTCAGAGGTCAGGAAAAGGACTGTGTGTATAGCTGAAGAGAGACAAGAGGCAAAACAGTGCCAGAGCCATCAAAAACATAAGTCTATAAGTCTGGAGATTTCCCAGCTCAGCAGCATGACCCTAGCAACATACAATCACTTTCAGACATTTTTCACATGCTACTCACAAGTACATTGCTGCAGGATTGCTTTGTGGCACAGGAGAGATGATCTGTGTATCCAATGGTCAGCAAAAAGGGTAACTAGGATGGTGGCTTGAGTGAAAAACCAAGACAGAAGCAGAGGGACCACAGAGCAAGGAGTGAAAGCTAGGCAGGACTGCACTTGTACACTATGTAGGAGACCCTAACATTCAAGTATAATATAGCTTCTTCTTGGCAGTAGGCAGATGTTTGGCAGTACCACTTCTTTCCCTTCAAAAAGGAGACTTTACTCCTCCCTTTGGAGCAGTCTCTGGGCTGCAGAAGCAGGACCACTGGCTTACTTAATGGTGCCCTGTCCTCAGGCAATGGGGAAACCCAGAATTTCAAGACTTTCTAAAACTGTTTCTAGGGGATAAAAAGGAGTTGCTTTCTGGAGGACAGGGAGGTTTGATTTATGAAGTTGGGAAGAGGCACATTTCTACACACAAGAACAACGGCACCACATCACACCAAAGATCCTTCTGAGGCCAGTATCTTGTCATTGGCACTGATCAAATACGTAGGGAAAAATATAAACCCAGGCCAACTACATTGTCTAACTACAACACTGTTAACCTGCAACGTGTGGGTCAGGGACTTTAGTGTTTTTACATGTAACAGCTGGATTTTCAGGCATGAATCTTAACAGCTGTTTTTTAAACCCATGAAAATGTTTAGCATCTGCAACATCCTGCAGTGAGGACTCCAACAACTGAAACACACAGTAGGTCAAGAGCATCATCCTCCTATTTGCTCTGACTTTGCTTCCAAATGATTTTGAAAGTTCAGTGAATCCCACTTCTTGTTTGGGAAGGGACAGCAAACAGTCATGCTCTGGATACTCATGGTTTTATAAACTTCTATCATCTTCTTCTTCAGCCATCCCTTGTCTGGACTGCAGACTCCCGGCCTGTACCTTACAGCGGATTATCCTACCTGCTTTTGTGAGTGATTTATCTGTTTCTGCTGTATTCTTTTGCTCTGTAAAAATGGGCTTGACTCTTCTCACCATGTTGTATTAAACATGAGTTTACGTATTCAAATCCATCAAAAGTTTCTGTTAGCTTGCCCAGAACAGTTATTCTGGTTGCTGAGTGCAATTCCCAGACCTCCCTGCCAACTCTTTTTCAGAACTGGTGGCATATTAACTGTCTGTCGCTCTCCTGCTGTTTTGGTGATTTTGAACAAGAGGCAACACAGAGTCATGAAACCAACAGCAAAATATGTAAGGTGGGCTTTAAAGGAGCACACAGCAACTTCCACTTGGAAATTCCTGGTTCTAATGGATCTTCTGTGGACTGAAAGGAACCTTTAATTTTTCAGATGCTGAGGAAGAGAACGAGGAAGAGAATTCCGCTTTCCCCATCTATCCCCCTCCTGGCTGCTTTTGCTTGGGGCAACAGCTATTATGTTGTGTTTCACTACTTCAGGTCTGGTGCTGTGAATCAGGTGTAGCACAATGACCGAAGGAAAGTATTTCCACATGGTCAGATTTTCTTTTGCTCAAGCCAGTGTTTGTGCAGATACCAAGGGAAAAATTCATCAAGATCTACAGGTGTTTCTAGTTGTGCAAGAACATCTTATTACTCAACATCTGGCAAAAACAGCAGCTGACCATGGCTGGGTTCCTGTCCACACCTGTAACAAACTGCTGAGATTACAGCATCCTGGTGGACAGTCAGACTACTCAGCTTTGGGAGTAGAGTTTTCATCACCTGAATTTTCATGGACTTCCTCCAAGTTCTGCAATGGGAATGTTGGCTTCCCAGGTAAAAAGAGGCCCTCCCCATAATGTCTCCACTGGACAGGGAATGAGATACCAGTGTTGCTCAGCACCATGTTCACTCTGTGATAAATTGGAGTGCCACTCATTGCTCCTGCAGTGCTGACAGTTGATCCAAAGAGACTGTCGACCTGAGAACCATCACCCCCACCTCTCACACTTGCAGTGACTACAGAGAGAGTCATCAGGATAGGGGGCCTGACTAAAGAGAGGAAGACTGGAAGGGGGAAATGAAGGTTGCACTGGAGAGAACAGCCAGGCAGTTCCAGAGCAAAGCAGAGGAACAAAGCCCAGCTAGAAGAAGATGGGGACACCTCAAGCGCAGCAAAAGCCATGAAGCTCTGAGAAGCCATTCTGCTGCAGCCAGGATCAGTCGAAGCCCTTCAAAGGAGGCTTTGCTTTAAGCAGTCCAGAAAATGCTCTGCCATGCATGAGTAAGGCCAGCTGCCCCTTCCCACTCTCTGGGAGTGGAGCTGCGGGTGAGACTTGTGGTTACTCTTATTTTGCTGAGCAGCCAGACAGAAGCAGTGCCAGCGCTCCCATGCTGTGTGAACAGGCTCAGTGAAAAGCACACAACACTGGTGCTCCTTGAGGGAATCTGGAAAAATAGCATCAGAATCCCCTCTCCAGTTCACTGAGCTTCTGTGCTGGCCTGTGTCCTGGGCCCACACAGATGGGCATGCTGCCTTTCTCAGTGTGCAGGAATTGGGTTTACCAAGCCCTGGACAGGTTTGGCAAGACACTGAGGCTGTCTATCGTGTTCCCATACTCCCTCAGCTGTTTGTTACCACACCTACAGCTGCACTGGCAGAGCAGTAGTTGTGTTTCCTCTCTTACCCACTGCCAGCAAAGTCCCACCAGTTCAGTTAGAGAAGTAAGGCCACAGGCAGGCACTTTCTTCCAAATTCAGCTGAAGAGATTTTGGCCTTCAGATGTGCAGCTCCCATCCACTCCCCAAGCCAGGTTAGCATCCCACAGTCCCACTGTTGGAGTAGCCTGAGACAGCTCTAAATCACATCAAACTCAGAGCATCTGCTCAAACTGCTCAGCCTAATTCAGACTTGTGAGTAGACACACTATCTTAAAGTGGTAGAGTTGAGGATAAAAGTCATCTCAGCTTTCAGGTACACATGCCTTAAATACAAAGAGCAGCCTTCAAAGGTAACTACAAGGAAAGACCAAGATGTTCAGAGTTCAGTCTATCACAGAACGGACCAAATATGCGTGATCCAACCACTGTGTTTCACCTAAGTAAAATAAGGAGCACTCTCATGAAGAAACTTCTAGGTACTGTATGGAGCTCTCCTTCAATGTGATGTTGAGCAGTTGCTGGTGTAGCATGTGGTACAGCTGGAACTGGCAAGGCTGCCTCGTCGTACCCTTATCCTCCTTTTTCTACTCTATCCATTTGACCTGCTAAGATAAAGCTATTTAGAGACACAGTGGGTTAAGAACGGAGTGTCCAGGGAAGAAACTGAAGATTTTAATTAAAGAAGACAATATTCTTATGCAGGATACCAGAAAATCCAGCACTAAGATATAAACAGTTTTGGTCCAAATACAGCACACATGTAACTCCTCATGACACACACCTCATTACAGCTGACAGAACTACAACATGCCTGAATACAGGCACAGTGCAGACAAACAAAAAGGACTTCCATTGTTTTTAATACACAAAGCCTACAGAGACTGCAATTCTCTGTCTCAGTATAACTGGGTAAGTTGCCACAGAGATATGTTCATATCAAGAGACAAAAACGATCTGCAAGTGTCTCCAGAGGACCGCTGGCCATATTTATCTTGTGGGTTACGCCTGGCCAACTTCAGTGTAAAAATCAAAGCAGGCAAATTTCCCCCCTCCCCGCTCTGATAGCAAGTAACAGATTTACTGGGTAGAGCCCTTACTGGCAACCCAGTGGATGTGTAAAGAGGGTACTCTTTTAAAACCAAACACAACGGACGAATACGTAAGACACAGCCCTCAGCACCCTGGGGAATACATGCTTGCAACGGGAGAGCCATAAAGCTGTATTTTATACAGCTGCATTTTAAAAACGTCTGAACAGATGAGACTCCTTAGCTGGCCTCCGGGATTCAATTCAGCAGATTTGCAGTTACACAGTCACACAGATTTCTCTTTTCCACCTGAAGAAGCAGAGTTTCTGTCTGTAAGAGGGGGGAAGAAAAGCAGTATCAAAAAACAAGTGCCACCACTGTAAAACTAATTAGCTCCCAAAGAAAAATCCATTTTACTTTCATGCTAAGATTTGGAATTGGTTGTAGCAGATGAGGCGTGAGGTAAAATTCAGAGTTATTGCTTACTGCTCTGCAAGATAATTTAGCTTTTGCATGATTAATTGGCATTCCAACATGGTAATACTTTCTGTGATATGGAGAAATTCTGTCTGGTATATGTTTTTGGTTTTCACATTAGTATATTCAGTGAGTGTCTGGGTGCTGTTATTTTTGTTTAAAGTTATTTGTCTTTCTTAAAATCTTACATCAACTACACAAACTGGAGCATAAGCTCTCAAGTTCATGAGAGGCTTAAAAAAAAATACCAACAAAAATCTGTCAGAAATTTTATTTTTACTTAAAAAAAGACTCAAAAAAATAAATAAATTTTAGTATTACATCCTGGAAAGTGTTGAAAGTTATACAGAGAAAGTAAGTCATATTTAATCATAGAATACCTCATGTTGGAAGGGACAAAGAAGGATCATCAAGTCCAACTCCCTGCTTCTCACAGGATTACCTAAAACTAAATATGACTAACAGCGTTGTCCAGGAGCTCCTTGAATGCCGATAGGCTTGGTGCCATGACCACTTTCCCGAGGAGCCTGTTCCAGTGGCTGACCATGCTCCCAGTGAAGAAACTTGTGTTTTAACTTCTCCTGATTCAGTGTTTTTATTGTTAGTGTGTTGTTGGACCCTAAAATGGATGATAGGTGCTGAGCTGCAATACAACCAACGCGGTTCAAACACGAGATGAGATTGCTGGCTTCTTTATGGAAAGGGGTCCCAAACTGGTGAAAGCCAAAGCCCCTCAGTTGAACTGGGGTTCATCAATACCAGGAAATCATTGCTGTCCATAGGGATTTCATGGACCAGCGATGGCAGATTGGGAACTTCTCAGAGCTGGAGCTGGGTATGATCAGAAAGGCCTGCACTCCACCAGCCTACCTATGCAAAAAGGTACTGAGCAGCAGGGAAGGGACAGTAGGGCTGCATAAGGGAAATTTGGGAATTGTTCCTCTCTAGCACACACACACTTTGGTTTTGCTAGCTGTTTGGAGCCCTTGTGACTTCAGTACATGCATGATGAAGCACAAAGCTGTCTGGCATCAGCATCCTATCTTCAATCTCAGTTTGTCTAACATGATCTGAAGAATCAGTCTGATCCAAAACGGGACTTCCTCCTTATTGTCATGGGACACACTAGCTGTGGGAAGTCCACTCTCCAAATTAATCTTTGCTGGTGTAACCAGCTACATAAAAAAGGGCATTATGAAGACTATCAGCAATAATGCCAGTGAAATCCAGCCTTAATCTGCCTGTCTTGTGATTTTTTGTATGAGATGGAATTGCCATGTGTTTAAAGGCTGTGTTTTAAAAGCTGCATTATCCATTGACCCACATCAGCTACGGGCACTCAGAGCTGGGCTGAAGCATCCTGCTTACCACCTGCCTTCTTAGTACAGGAAAAGCCATCTATTGGTAAGGGTTTCTTTTTTTTCCCAGATGATAATTCAGTAAACACAGTTGTGTCATTCTGTATTAAACCAGGCATCACTTTTGATCATTTCAGCTACCCTGCAAAACTGGAAAGATCTGATCAGATTTTGCTAATCACCTAAAAGACACTCAATCACTACCTTTTAACCATCTCCCTGACATAATTTGCAATGGTTTGAATAAGGGAGATTGACAGCATGCCAAAAGCTTTGCAGCTAAACCCCAAGGCTGCTTACCATTTTGTATATCTTTAATAACATTTTCAAGCCTTTGTTTTTGCTTTCATGGGCATGTCTACCTTAATGGGCTTTGAACATTCCAAATAACTATTGACAGAAAACAGCCAGGTTGGATGAGGCTTTGAGCAACTTGATCTAGTGGGAGGTGTTCCTGCCCGTGGCAAAGGGTTTGGAACTAGATGATCTTTAAGAGTCCCTTCCAACCCAAACCATCCTGTGATTCTATGAATGAACAGCACTAAATACAGCTTTGATAACTGTCCTGTGAGGGTAATCACAAGACCATTTGCACAGAGATTTGTTGTTATTCCCTGGTGGGTTAAAACACATTTTAAAATAAATTAAAAAACCAAAACAAAACAGAAAACCTAACAGGGTAGAGCCCAGATTCTGAACCTACAAAAAAGCCTGATAAGTTCCAGATAAAAATGCAGTTCCCAAGCTCTTTACAGTTGTAGTGCAATGTCCACTGGTTAACTCTGAAGAATGGGTTGGAATTCTGAAAATAAGTGTCTATAATGAAGACTTACAGTGAACTATGTAGCCCATGGACTGGATTTGTTTTACAGAATTTGTTTTATGGCCTGCTCCCTGCTGGCCTCTGTCCTGAGCAGCTTTTAGATGCAGCAGGGAGCTGGCTGTGAACTGGCTGAATGGGTTTGATGGTAGCAGCTCCCTCCCAGCCACACAAGAACACTCTCCCTAGTTTATGATCAGAGCTGCACCTGCCACATGCTGCACTTTGGCTGAGACATGAATCACAGATAGTCCTGGAAAAGATTGCCCAGAGTTGGTTACTGCTGTTAAAACAAGAAATCCAGCCTGCAGCCTGCTCCAAGGTGCTGGTAGCATGGAAAGGGTGGAAAACAGTATGCAGGGGTGGGATCTGGTATGTGCAGGGTAGTAGGAAGCCTCTGAGAAGGGTCTGTGACCCTGCCCTTACTGCATGAGTAAAATGAAGTCAGCCTGTCAATCAGTAGCTGATTATCACATCAGCATAGGTTACAAACATGTCTAGTCTTGTAAAAGGAAGGAGGTACAGCCCATGTCTCCATAAAAGATTAGGTGACCTGTGGTGGAGTTAGGCTGCTTTGTGAGACACCATGCAGATCAACACAGGGCCAAATTAAGTGTGAAAACAGTTGGCTTGTGCAATAAAACTATATGGTTTCCCCTGTACAGAACTGCAAGGTGAGATTTGCAGGAGGAATAAATGGCAATTTCCTCTCCAAGCTTTTGGGAATCCCTTCCCCTTCAACAGTTACGAGCTGCTTCGTCATCTAAAAGTCTTGCCTGCAAACACAAGTGAGTTTTTCAAGGAAATTAGTGTCTCCAGTGGGAGAATTTACGAAGGGAATTGTATTTTGAGGGACAAAGACATTTGCCCCTCTAAGCAGTAAAACAGACTAAAATACTAAAACATAAAATATATATGTGGCCAAAAGTAATTGTCTTAAAAGTCCTCATTTACATCAAATTGGGCCACAGCTGAATAATAAAACTAAGAATTGAAACATCTTTTGAAGATGTAGGCAGAATACCTAGCTGTATTAAAATACAGTTGCTGTCTTTGGGGATCATACAGGTGCTCCTGGTTTGGATAGCTTATAAATCCTCTCTCTTGGTCTGCAAGCTGTAGATGTCATAAAGGCCACTGCCATAGCCAGATAATAAGAGAATATTTTATTAGTTGAGATGTTTTTAATCAAGATTTAGAAATTCTGGTGAAAAGTTCAGAGGTTTGTAAAAGAAGGAAAAGTCGTCCTAGACCCACTTCACAGCACAATCTGGGCATCTTGTTTGGGCTGTATACAGTGCTCAGCAGATGTACTTATTAACAAGATTTCTTCATGAAGATGCCCAAAATACATTTGACCTGTAATTATTGAACAGATTTTATTTAACTGTAAATGTGCTACATAACAATCTGGTTCTGCTGGAATGTTTGTTTGGTTTTTGTAGTGGGTCACAATTCAAAGCATCTTCATTCCTGCACCTGCATTTTCACCTAAACATCCTGGACCCTGCTCGGAGTTAACCTCGAACCCTCCTTCAAAGATGTCAGTTCACAGGCTTTGAACTGTGAACAACCTTGACCATGGATTAGAAACGCAAAAACGTTTGAGTGCCTTCTGCTGAAAAATCTGTGCAAGAGTGTAGATATAGCACTTCAGCTAACGGGTACACAGGAGGTGGGGAAAAAGCTACCCTCCTGAGACACCACTACCTGATAGCAGCTGGGATACAGCTCGTCACAGATTGCAGGTTGCAGCACCAAGAGGCAGATTCAACTCTCTCACAGAAGGAAGATACAAACCTTGGCACACTCTTCACACTGACTGCAAGCCAAACAAGTTTTGTTCTCTATGCTGCTCTACTTTGTGGCATTTTTCATTATTATGGAATCAGAGTAATGTAAAAAGTACCTATGAGATGATGTTTCCTCCCTCAGCCTCTCCACAGGGGTAAAAGCATGTGCAGGGGAGTATTTTATTTTAGTAGGCTTTTTGTTTGTGCTGTCTCTCTTCTTTTGGGTAATAAATATAAATTATGTTCTCACCTTACTCCCCCTAACATAAAAACAAAGGTGTACGCTCAGCATTTGGAATGAGAATAGCAGTGGTTATGGCTGTAACTCGGTAAGAAAAGGAGAGAGGGCTGAGGACTGTCAGTTCACTCTTTCACAAACTTTCTAGTCTCCCTGATATGCAAAAGCAGAAGAATTCCACAGATTATTGCATAGAGAAGTGGAATGTAATTGCCTAGCCTCACCTTAGAAGACAGGACAGCACAGTTGACTGTCTTGTGCAAAATCCATCCAACTTATCTACTTTTATCCAAAGCATTTTCTTCCATATTAAATAAATAAATAAATAAAAAAAATAAATTTGACTATTTCCTTACCCGTGTGTCTAGATTATAAGCTGTCTTCTTTAAATCCTGCAGAGCCCTCTGCATGAACTCAAATGCATGGCAATCAACACAGGGACGACCTAGGAGAGCATTTAGGAGAGCATTTGGTAGAGAATCATTACAATATGGCATGCAGTAATAAGTCAAAGGAATAAACAGTGAGTTTGAGTCTGAGGACAAGCTACAGAAAAGAGTCCACAGAGTGAGTAGCAATGTACGCACTCTTGAACAATCCAGGTTATTGTAAGGCAGGAGAGTGAGCTTTTGATCGCAGGTTACCTGGGGTAGAGAGCCTCTGTTCCTCTACCTTCTTAAGACCTGATAGATTGAGGTCTGATTTTACTTAAGGGTAAGGACTCTGCTGTGAGAACAGTGTTCTGAATAAAAAAAGTGCGAAGTGGCACAATTGTGACAAAATTCCCCAAACCTGTTGATGGGGCACAGCTTAATACTTCACTCTTAACTCTGCTTTCTGCTGTCAGCTGCTTTTAGAAATGTATAATCCATGAGATTACAAAAAATTACAGAAGAATCTAGTAGTAACCATCATGATGGACCACAGCAACAGTAGATACCCAGTCTGTCAATGACAAAAGAATTAGTTTAACAAATTTGCATTAAAAATTTTCTTCTTCCTTTACTGCTGTTCCCCTTGTTCTTCCCTTGCCACAGTTCACAGTGTGAAAACACTAAACCCATAACTTGAGTCTTTCATTTTGCTCCACCAACCCTGAGCACATTTTCAACGTCGTCTTCAGATGTTTCAGAAATTACCTCTGAAACCATGAACCTGTTCCCTGGAAAATCTTGTCCTCTAATCTCACAAACTTGAGCTCTGAATAGAAAGCTAATGGGATAAAATTGAGTACAATATCACAAAGATAGATCACTTAGCCTCTACCTTTGAATATGATACAGCTTTGTCCAAAAAAAAGTGAAGCAAGCAGCAGCTAAACATAATGCCTTCTCATTAGCGGGCATTGCTGATAAGCGGAACTGCTGCATTCTGGACTAATTGCAGCTTTAAGATAATATTGCCAGATCTAGATATCCAGACTGAAGGTCACAAGGCTTGCTTTGCATTCATCAGCATGTAACACAAAGCTGTGCCCTAACAGATAGCAGTACTGAGACAGAACAAATATAGACATGATGAAATGTCTTCAAATCACCAGGCTCTACATATGCTCTTATTTGCTTCTCGGTGCCTGTGCCTCTCTGACAACTCCATAGGAAATATTGCATAAGTGAGAACTTCTCGGTGCAGGTTTAGTTTGCTCTTAAGGAAGAAAGGATGACATGTAGAGTGATGTTGGAAAATCCTGCAGTGTCTGTTAGCCTATTTTGCAAACACTTGATATTTGACTGACTACTGCATGCTCCTGGTAATCTGGAGCTTCCAGCTCATGCTCTGTGTGCTAACCAGCAGACAGGAATCCTGCCTGCTGGAGAAAAGGAGTCTGCCAAATTCTTTAACTGGCTAAAAAAAAAAAAAAAAGACATAAAAAATAAACATGAAACAGCATTAAAGACCTCTTCTCTCATTGTTGTACCACCACCTAACCCTAGTGTTAATATTTTCCACATCAACAACTTGACCTGTCGTTATGTTTATGATGTAAATTAAACTCAACACAGACCAGAAAAGGAGAATTAGGTGGTTGAAGGCTGCAAGACTAGGTGTTGACAAAGTGTGCTTCCCTGGTCTCTTCACCGCAAATTTTTTAAATAAAAACTACTGAATTTAATACAGTAAACATTACCAAGAATGAAAGATGTAGTGAACAGTCAATGTCACTTGAAAGAAAACAAGTCTCAATAATGTGTCTGAAAAGCAAAAAGGGTGATTCCTGGCATTTCTAGAATGGGCTAACACAGTGACTGGGCTGTAAAAAGAAAATGTGCCAAACAGTGGCAGATTTCAGGTACAACCAAGGCAGTAACAGGCAGGAGACAGGGGTAAGAGTGGAGAGCCTTGGATGCAGGAGGAAGCAGCAGTATGCTACCAAGTTGTGGTTTCAAAACAACATAAGCAAGACACGTCCAAAATAGTTTGAATTATTTGGACAAGCTTCAGTGATGTGAAATCCTGCAACATTAAAACTACAGTACAAGCTGTGTGAGAGGACCGTAGGATGGTACGTACTTTCAGCTGGTATGGCTGTTCCCACTTCTTGGTCGGATCTAACAGGCTTCGTGAGAAGCAGTGCAACCACAAAAACTAAGGGAACTGTAAGTATGGCTTTTCTCAGAAGGCAAGGTGCCAGCATCTTGGGAATGGGTGCTTCTCTGTTTATCAAGAGACATACACAAGTTAGTGAAGAACATTACAGGTACAAGGGGTTTGTTACAAAGAACTCACTGTTCCTGATGGCTAAAGCTTTGGCAGTCTTCCTTTGAAAGCAAAAACAAATATCAAAAGATCTAGAGTATGGACAGTAGTTCACTGTACTTTTCCAGTAATGCACATAAAACCCAACTGAGAGACAATGTCCCTAGACATGAAGGAGAAGATCAGAGTTTTGGGTTTCATTTGCAAGCCAGGATGCCAGCAACTTTGCCTGCTCTGTGACTCCAATCTTTTTTCTAATTACACAGTCCCAGAAGAGCACATGAATCTGGACAGCTGTTTCACTGTTAGACTTGGAGATCAAAACTGCAGGGATTATATGGCTGGCTGAAATAGATCTGAGACTGAAAATGAGGTTTTTACCCTCTGCCTTGCTTTACTGATGCACCATCTTTTCACAAATACAATAATGAAGGGTAACCATTATCATTAACTGCATACCATGCTGAACATACAAACTTACTCCTTTATAAAAGCAGCTGAAGGAAAAGACTTTTGTTAAACCTCCACAAATTCATACAGAAAACTTCTAATGGTAAACACACCAAAACTCTTTGACCTTCAGTTTTCCCTCCTAATCTGGTCTTCAGACCTTATTTGCAGCCATCCATTTGTTACTGAACATCACAGCCAGGACATATCATGCCCTGAATGTAGGTACAGTCTGGTCCAGCAACAACTCCCCTTCACACAGAGGTAATTTTTTTTTTATTAGTATATAGGTTTCAAATGAAGTATTTTCTTGATCCAACAGGTAGACTGTTCAGATCAAGAGGGAGCACAGGAAACTTGGACTGGCTCAAACTGCAACTGTCTATTAGAGATTTGAATCCGAGGCTCAAGGATCCTGACAAAACGCTAGGGTGGTCCTTAGTTCAGCCAAGTTTACCTTCTGTTCCTATACATTCAAATGGAAGAAAGAAAGAATCGAGTAAGGTTAAATTGTAGCAACACAATAAAATCCACATGAAAAATTGCTTTAACTAAACCCGGGAAAGCAGGACAACATTCTGTCCCTTCCTGATTTTTAAGTTGTTGCACACCAAGCAAAAGAGCTTACATAAGAGCATCAAATCCTCATGAACTAAAACGCAAGAGTACAGCACTCCCCAAAACAGCTTGTATTTCACATTTGGGAGGGTAATAGAGGGAGGCTGGGAAGGAAAGGTTTTTCCCCATCTTGCCAGAAACACAGAACAGAAAAAGCTTGCTCTTTGATACACGCAGTGCACCGTTTCAGACACAGCTAGTCTGAAGCTGCAAATTCTGCACGAACACTTGCAGCACGTGCAAACCTGCAATTCATCCAGGAAAGGAGCAGCATTATATACATCCCCTTCCTGTGCACCTCAACCTAAAACTAAGATAGGGGATGGTTCAGATGCAAGAGACATACACATATATGTAGAGTCACAGATATATTTGGGCCCACACCAAGAAAAAGATCTGGTAATGTAATTCCTATAACCTCAGAACTGGGTTTCCTACCCCTCCCACTATTTGGAAGTGATCTGATGTGATCCTTTTTCTTACATCTACAATCCTTAAAATAAAGGGATTAAAAACATAACAGGCAGCTGGGGTTTTCTGTTTTAATTAATGGTGATCTGTAATCAAAGCAAGCATGATCAAAGACACCAGGCTTTACAACAGAATGTAGCAGAGTGTCTCCAAGTAACAGTAAATTAAGATCATACCAACCTCCTTTGAAAGTACCTAATGCAGAAGCCTCCTGGTCAGTAGCAGCAGAGGCTATTCTCATAGTTGACCATGACTGCTACAAGGGTTCAACAAAACGAAGCAGATAAGTTGCTAAACTTTTCCCAGGTACCTTAAACATCGCCCACCCCAGCATCAGCTCAGCTTTGTATGCGAGCCCTGCTTCAAAACAATTGCTCCCTGAGTGCAGCAATCACCTCAGATCACCTCAAACGACTGCCTCTTAGTTATTCCGTGGGAATTTTGCTATCTGTGAGGAATAATCATGACAGGTTTCAAGGGTGGTCTCTCTCTGCAGTGCAACTGGGAATGGAGACAGATCTTTGCATGGACTTCTGTGAAAAAGTCACCCCCTCTAACAAAAGAAAAAAATATCAGTACCTGATCTCTCGTCTTTGTGATGGTCTCTTTGAAATGGCCGCTGCAAACTGCTAACAGAACAAGTGCAGCATTTCTGAGCATGTGCACTGTCTCTTTTTAACCTTCTCTGAAAGAGGTTATTACTATGGGGAGATTTCTGCCATGGCAACAATGCAGAGCACTGCAGCACACAGCACAGATTTAAAGAGGAACAGGCTGTGTCTCCCAGGTCTGGGGAAGGATGTTTCTGCTTTGGCATGTGAGTTCCAGCAGTGACTTACCTGCTCTGGGTAAGGGTTTTAGAGCCAGGCCATTTGATTCATCACTCTTGAAGGCTGCTGAATTCGATTCCCAAAGTCTTCTCAGCTGGATGTGGTGCTTGATTCAAGCAACTTGCTTCCCTAGTGCTGGAAAAAAAATGTGACAATTACACCTGTGTTACAGGAAACCAGGAAGAACCATGAGATCCCAATCTGGAACTGCAGGACACATCACAGCTGAGGCTCTGGGGAAGGCCAGTCTACCATTGGAATGGTTCTGATTTGTAGGGTTCATAACTACCCATGCCTGCTTTCCTGTGCTTTTCTATGATCCCAGCCTCAGGGCTGCTGGGAACAGCTGCAGGAGTGCAGCCACTTGAACTCTGAGTGGCAACTTGAGTCTGAACTCAGAGTAAACTTCAGCCCCCCTTCCTAGCCTGCACCTCTGTTGCCTTCTCAGTGCCCCATGAGCTACACCCCAGAACAACACTGACGACATTTGTGCTGAATGCAGTACAATAGTGGGGTGCAGATGATAAAAGTGCTTTTGTCAAAGCAAAGCTAAGCTCAGGGGTCACATCTACCCCAAAAACCACAATTCCCACTACAAGTTAGACACCAGCAGTTCTTGTTCCAGAGAGAACGAGCACAGCTGAGGGCAGGAACAGCACTGAGAAGCATTCACAGAACTTCAAAGGGACCGTGCTCTGTTTGTGTTAGCTAGGTCAACAGGGACTCCATCTGAGTTCATGGTGAAATCTGGGGGCATTCAGTGGCCAGGAAGGTCAGGCACACAAGTTTCTTTGTTTATTGGTTTGGTTTTTTCATGAGCAGAAAGTCCTCAGAATTATGACTAAATTGCTGGGTAACATTTTTCTTTTCAAGATGCTCTATAACCTGCCTCTCCTGTACAGCCCTAGGGGAATGGTTTGTTTCCATTAATACCAATTTTTAAGTAAGATGCTAAAACTTCTCACTGTTCAGTGTGTAACTGTGCTGCTATATGAAGCTACAGCATCCACAAGCAGAGTCAAGAAGGCATTAATTATAGCACTGCCATCCGCATACGTCACAAAAAAAAACCCCAACAAACCAAACAACAAAACTAAACAAACAAACAAAAAACCAAAAAGAAGGTTAAAATAATTTTTAGAGGCTGTTCTTTTGGGAAAACAAGATTTAACATTTCTTGCAGAAATAACTATACAGAATTTGGTCTGATGAAGCATCTGCCTATACACAAATTACAAATACAGAACTTTATTCATGGTCATTCTCAGCCATTTATTCTCACACCTTGGCCTCTCTTCCTGACAAACAACATAGATATTAACATCTATACACACACACACACACACACAAACACACATATATGTATGCTTTTCCTTAACCTGTGCTCTTGATCATTCCCAATAAATCTTACCCTGTTCTCCCAAATCCTGTCCTTTCTCTATCACAACAGTAACACCAAGCAGCCGGCCCTGGTAACTTCAGTGTTTTCACTGACTCACTTTTCCAGACCCAAGCAATGGGCTTCTGACTCCATTAAATACAATTTAAAAAATATATTTCTGCCACTCTCAGCTGCCATTAATCTAAAGCATCTCAAACCATTTACTGTGACCTCTCTTGTCCTAAATCTACTGGTCCTGCAGGAACAACACCCTTTTCAGCATTATAACCACATTTCCTCTTTACTGACTTCTCCCCACTCTGTATTGAGTTAAGCACCAACTTTTGTCTTCACTGAAGACAATAATATTTTCTCCTCTGGAAAATAACAGTTCACCAAGGAGGGTATCTCCACAGAGGAGGTAGAGACAATACTTTAGGATATTTTCATTTGAAAAATGTTTTGAGAAATTATTTTGACAATTTTCAAATTGGTAGTTTCTGGCTTTCTGCTTCAAAATTATTTCCTTTGTAAACTTAAGATTAACAGAGTGAAAATTTATTTCATGCTCAGTTCATGGAATTGCAGAGCGGGAGCAGCTCTTATGTTAAGTGCAGGGGGGGGCACGTCCCCACCAGAACATTACAGCCCCAATGAAATCTTTCCTTCTCTTATTTCCCTCATGCACAAAGCTAGCACAAGAGCACCCCAAAACTGGAAGTACAAACCAGAACTGGGACTACACAGCACCCCCACAACAATCCTCAGTGGCAATTTCACTGGTGTGCCCAAAGTTGCAGTGGTGGTCACGTGGCACCTCTGGCTGAGCATGAGAAGTGACACTTGGGTGAAAGCTGCAATGTCCTGACTCCCCAGCTCCCTGGGGGCTCATTCATGAGGTGTGCAGAGAGAATTTATTTTTAAAATGAAGACAAACACAATGGATTTTTTTTTCTGTGAGATCCCAGCAGCTAAAAAGCATCAAAGCACTGTTTCTGAGATTTCAATTTTTCATCTCGATAGCACATTTTGATACTATAAATATTTCTGTGGGATTGGATGAAAAGCTCCAGCCTTTACCTCTAAGCTTCTTCACTGCTTGGTCTCTCCTTGGCTCTTAAATCTAATACTCTGTCACAGCAGAAAACTTTTTTTTCCTCACTAAAGAGAACAGATTCTGTCACTTCTCCTGCAGGCACTTTTATGCTTTCTCACAGCCTGCCCTCTAAATCACAGTGAAAATCTCCCCACAATGCACCGTCTCGTCAAATCCTCTCTTAAGCTTTACCTCTGCCACAGATGGTACAAAGCACTGCTGCTTGGCAGAGCCTGGGGAGGAAGCTGGCTGTGACTGCTGGTGGCAGGCAAATTGTGCTCATTATACCAGTATCTTACTGCTGCACACCTCTCGCTGAGTCCCTCCCCTGTCATCCCACCATAATCCCAGGCTGCGACAGTTGGAGGGCAGGGGCTGCGATGGTTCAAGGGCAGGGGATGCATTTGCACTTATTGGTGCAGCAAAACAAGGCTGGAGTGTTGACTGAGGCCTTCGGGCACATGTGATGAATAATAATGGCAAACCACCTAAAGCTGATTGCATTGTCCCATGCTCTGATATATGAGCTATTCATTGAGCAAGACTCTTATTCTTTTCCTTCCAATTTAAAGCTCTTGGGAAGTGTCAGAGTGACCAGATTAAGAAAAGAAGCCTTCCTTTGTTCCCTGAACAGGTCTTGTGTATCTTGGTAGTGACAAATAACTGCAAATGTTCCTCCTTCCATTTTCCCCACCAGTAATTTTAGGAATAATTTCCTTGTCAGTACCTTTGATTCCTGCAGTCCCTCTCTGTCAGGTGATGGCTCATCTGAAATCATTCTAGGCCCCCTAAGTCTTGAGCTTCAGCTAAGGCTGGGCTCACATCCAAGTCTGACTTTTCCACACAGCTCTTAGGGAGACCTGCACTGTCAGAACTACTTACGGCTCTTTGGATGAGATGTTAAATTGAGGTCAAATCTTTCAGCATCTCTCTGGGAGTTAAGAAGCATTTGAAAATCCCCTGGCAATATTCAGGAAGGGTGAGCATTAGCTGAGCTATCCTTGGCTTGCACTGTCCCTATCCACCCTCCTGCACACACATCTTTGCAGAAATAATCTTTGTCCCAAGCTCTGCTTGAGCTATTTCTAGGTACATAATAGCTGCAACTTTAACTAGTTTGATAAATCCACAGGGATGTCTTGAGCACTTTGCAGCAACTACCCAAATATGCACACGTATGAGTGGGCTTTGAACCGGAGGGGAAATAACTGCCACCTTTGCAAGCTTCCCATTCTAGAACCAGACTTCAGAGTCCAGGGGCTTCCTCTAACATGGATGGCCTGGAAAGGTAAAGAGAAGATCTCTTAGCTGAGTAGCAGTGCACCATTAGACAGTTTCATTGTAAAGGCTGCCTTTAACTGAGCAACTGAGGAAACTACAAGAAATGAGATTTATAAAACTGGAAGCTTATCAATGACCCTTTTCCTCAAAAAAGTTGCTTATTATCCAGACTGCATAAGGATTCTCAAATTTCAGAATCCAGAAGAGCCTTAGTCAGAGGGCTCCAGATCCATTCCCTGCTCCAGGAATCAACTGGTTTGCTTTCAGTTACCTGCAATTGACCCAGGATGACTTTTATGACAGCAATACTTGGATCTCACTGGTAATCACCATTCTAACATTAATATCTCTCTGATTTAATGGCTTAAAGATGGACGCACCATCATACATCTATGTTTAAAAACAGCGTCTTTCACCTGAGCTCATGTTTACAAGACATTTGCAAGCTGACAGATACAGCTTCTCCTTTTCACAATTTTCTTCTCATTTCTACAATGACAGTGCCACAGATTGCAAGCTGGTTAGTGTAATACTATCCTGATGTTGCACTAACTGCGACTGCACAGTTTCCATCTAAGACCTTATTCATGTTTGCCTTCAAAATGTCATGCAAATGAATTCCTCATTTGTGACCCAGGAATGATTTTAGACACTAGTGAGTAACAACTGAGCCATTAATGTTCCTTACGTATCATTATACTGGTCACAATCTTGGCTGAGATGCTGGAAAATAGAGCAGAGCCACCACTGCTAAAAGCATGGCTAGTTACAACGTGACCAAGTCAAGAATCAGTGATCAGAGCTGGGACAGACTCCCATCCTCAGGAGATCCAGAACTTGATCTAGACAGGGACCAAGTTCTAACATACACTCATTAACAGATTACACTCCTCAAGCTCACCAGGCTATCATTCTAGAGGGAGACACAGTGACCATCAGGCAGAATGGATTACTTGTTCCTGGGAGAACTTCTTGTAATTGTTGGCAAAAAAATTTAGGCCTACAACCCTCAAACCAACAGATCAGGTGCTTCTTATGAAGGAAAAATTCTGAAGAATCCTGTTACACTTCTTGTTGTTACAGTTAGTAGTGGCAACTACTGTCAACCTGCATTTGCACCCCAATGCCAAACGTGCTGTCCCAGTGCACTGCAGGGCACTGCTCACACTGCAGAAAATTGTGTTCCTACGCTCTGACATCCAGGCTGGGTTTCTAAGCAATGCATTCCTTCATTTCTAGCATCCTGGGAAGTATTTTTGTTTTCTTCCACACTTGTCCTCCTGGTTATGTTATTGGCTTTCACAGCCTACTGTTGTAAATCACGTGAATGTACACAGAAAGGCAGCATCCAGGCTCTAGCTAGTACAAGATCCCCACCTGCTTTTAGGCAGCCAAATCCATTGTAGCTCTGGCTTTAAGACTGTTCATCCATTGTCCACTTCCAACACCTGTTAGAATATGCAAGGCAGTAAGTACCTCACGCCCTAGCAATATCAAGTCCATCTTACAAAACACAAAAAAGCAGTGCTGCTGCTCTGAGACAATGCACAATGGTCTTTAAGAGAGCCGAGAACAAATCAGTCTTGTTGAGGGCATTTGTCTGCACACAGAAGAAATATGGTGAAGCCAGAGTCTGGCCAGAATTAGAAAATGCTGCAAAATCTTCCTCTCAACAAAAGCCTTTCAATAACCAGCATCCTCCCAGGAGGCTGAAATGCTGAAGTCCTCCACTGAAATGCTTCTTTTTCTCCTGAACTCTTTCTAATCTTCACATCTACTCACTTTAAGAGCACCAAAAATCCCTATCACAAGCAAAAAAAAAGTATTCTAATAGGGTAATGATGTAGAAGGGAAACATATATGCTATGATGATAGGTATATTAAAAAACTGTAACACAGGTGGATATATACTATTTTAAGGCCATAGTGGATTGGGCTTTGAGCAACCTGATGCAGGGAGAGATGTCCCTGCTCATGGCATGGGGGCTGGACCAGATGCTCTTTAAAGGTCCCTTCCAACCCAAACCATCCTACGGTTCTATGATTAATAAATGGCAGAAAATCTAAGAAAACTGAAAAGCCAAAAAAGGAATATTTTCCTCTTATGGACAAAAAAATAATAAGCATTCCATCTATACAAAGAAAACTCTTTGTACTCCCATCCCTCTCCATGGAAGGACAAAGATTCATCTATAACTCATTTACTGATACAGGACAGAGATAATGATAAATTTAATTTTGTCAAGTAGGCTGAAGAACATGTGAGGAACAGCCTCACGTATATGTTAGATTGAAGGGAGATTCCCTTTTGTGGAGAAAAGAGCAAGCACAGTCATGCAGGATGCACACAAAAGTGGGGAGCTGAAGTTAAAAGAATCACAAAGCAAAAGTGGTATGAGGTAAGAAAGTAGACTGGGCAGAGGACAGAAAAAGAAGGGCTAGTTTAGCTGGAAAAGTGGAGGAAAGATCCATTTTCAAGTCCTCAGATGAGACTGGTATAATTGGGATGGGTAAGAATGCTTTGTATTTGGCAGCGAAAACCAGTTTTTTTCTAGATGCTCTCATAAATGTCAGTAGTGATACACAGCACTCTGAGAAAGAAACAGCATGACTTTGAAGGTCGAGAACTGATGCATGAACTACAAAATGTTGCTCTAGGGATGTAGACATCAGGGTAACACATCCTAAGGAATGGGATGTAATCATGCAATTTTGTTATATGGGGTACTCCAGATATGTCCCATTACCGTGACTTCTGTGGATTGCTGGTTTTAGAAATGTAAACCTCAACAAATCAAGCAAAGCAGGATTTTCACTGTTATGGTGGAACTCAGAACTGTCAGAAAGCCATAAGCATGTCTCTCTGATAGGTGATTCTGCCTGCCAAAAAGCTGAACACTCCTTCCAAAACTCAGCATTGCCTGAGTGGGAGTTGGATGGGATGCTTATACAATTTTAATAGCTTGAAACAGTGCTTATGTTTAAAAGCAGGAGTAGGTTATTTACAGTGCAGCCAAATTTTCAAGGTGAAGAGGAAGACAAATCACAGAAGATGTTTTACTAGGTGCTCAGAGATGTGGACAGGACAGTATGGCAGCTGAGAGAAAAGGAAAGACACGTCCGTTAAATAAGCTCTTCCCTTTCTTATGTTGCCTCTGCTCCTTTCACATAATCCTCTTGTCTCTTATACAACTTCTGCTGTAATTATTCATTCTCTCCACCTCTGTCTTATAGTTCTGCCTCCCCCATTTGCCATCCTTTGTTCTCTCAGTCCCTCACAACCTCCTGCAATCTGATGCTCAGCTGCATGCAGAGTGACAATGCTGACCTCAGTTTGGGCCCCCAGCTGTCTGAGCAGTTTAGCAACCCTCCAAAGAAACAGTTGCCTGTGCACCTCTCCACTGCCCCATCCCTCTGGCAAAATGCTTCTGTTCTCTGGAAAGATGGAGCAAACCCATTGGCTTCTCATACCCTCGCAAATGATAGTCTGGCATACTAGGCCAGGACAGATCATTGAGTGTTCTGTAAAGGGCAACGTGGGGTGTCACTGAATCACTGCACCCTTGTCCCACCTGCCAGAATGAGCATCAGTTCAGCTGTTTTCAGCCTAGCTCCAAGCAGTGCATACTGTAAACAAAGATTTAGATGAATGTAAAACGAAGAGAGACCCCTGTTTTTAAAAGTCATGTAACCACCCTGAGAACTTCAAATGTGTGGAAGTCTCTCAAGACACCACAGAGATAGTCAGTGGCACAGGTTCCCTGAGATCAGTCAATAAATCAATATGGGGCTGTGCTGCATCAGTCTATAACGGCTATTTGGGGACAGTAACACATAAACATACACTTTTTAAAAAGGATTATTATAGGTAGGGGAGGGCTGGGAGAAAAATTGTCCAATCCATCCCCACCCCAAAAAACCAGATCTCTGCAAGTCGAACCCTTGGCCCTTAGCAGGAGGCCCTAAGGTGCTGAAGAGACTCTCAGTAGAGATTCTCCACCTTTTCCACACTAAGTCCTAGTAAGTTCTAGAAAGGACTTACTAATTTTTAGGGATGTGGGAAAGACAAAGCAGTAACCACTTGCTTATTCCTCTTCTTTCCTTCCAGATGAGAAGTCTGCAACAGGGAGGACCACCCTGTCCCCAGGAATGTGGGCAGACCACAGCACCACCCTGCATTATTTTAGGTGCTTTTTTTGAATCTGTGATAATGCACAAACTACTTCTCATCTACACATCTCAAAGAAGGAAAGAAAAGAACAAGGCAGAGCTCTCAGTTGCATAAATATTCTTCTTTTGCCAAGGAATCTTCTCTGGGCAGGCATCCTGCATATTTTACCCAGAGAGCAGCTTCCTCTCCTTAGAAAGCAGGTATCTTTAACTTAGTTTCCCACTACATTCTGGAAATTGCATCAAGAGGGAGAAAAAAGAGATTACGTGAGGGTTAAAAGATCCAATTTTTCAAAGCATAAATTCCTGCAATGTCTATGCTAACAGTGAACTTGTGATATGCTAATTTTGCTAACATGAGCAGTCACCTCATAAGAGTCATTGTCTAATCTAATATGACCCTGAATCACTACGGGGCAACGGATTCACATCTAGGCCATGTGTTTGTCATATGGGGAGATTTTTTAATAAGCAATTGGAAAGAAATATTTTTCAGGATTTAAAAAAAAAAAACCCACCACATTCTAGTGCATTTATGTCAACTTTACAATATAGTTGAGGCAAAGAAAGGTGTTCAAGTAACATCAAATGAAGTATCCTTTTGACAAAGAGGTACTAGGGCTCTCTACAGTGTTTGAAAAAGCACGTGCTGTATGTGGCAGAGAAATGTGGCTCCAGTGTACGGGGTTGTTAAAGCTGAATTACAGCTCTTACTGTGATCCCCACTTAACCTCTCCAATTTCTAATTTTTTTCATACACTGTCCCAGAACAAAAGTCAATTTAGGGAAAGCACTTCAAACAGAACTGATGCACTGGTGTGAGAACACAACAAGCCTACCATTCCTCATTAGTTCCAGTGGGGTTTTTGAGCCTGAATCACTCCCACTTGGCTCAGCTGGTTTTGTATTTAAACTTGAATGCTTCTGAGTCAAAACTAAAGAACATCTGTTCAGCAATTTTAAAGCCAGAGGTATTTAACATTTTTCCCTTGATATGCACAGTTTGATTCACTGCTGTGTCATACTGATGTTACTGGAGGGGCTTTGTGCGTGATTTAGAAGACAGCTCAGCAATTTAGGACACCCAAGTGGGTAGGCAGAATGTTGTTGGTCTGGTGCAGGGCCAGGAGTCACAGCTTCTTTAGAGAGGCATTTGTGAGAGGCAGTAGCTTTCAGCTCCCAGTTCTGAGCTCAGCAAGAGCTGCTACTTTCAGAGAGGCAAAGTGTCTCCCATTAGCTGATCAGCTGCAGGACCTTGTTTCCTTGAGGGGCAGCATCATCTGGTTCCAGCAGGAATACTTACCCTCTTTTTGAGGAGAGAAAAATGAAGCTCATCCAGACCAGCAGTGTAACTCTCTTTATCCTGAACCTCAAGAGTGCCTCTCCTCATTATTAACATTTAGACCTGCAAAGCTGCTTTTCTGCTTCAGGCTTGCTGGGAAAAAAAAAAAAAAAAATTAAAAAAAAATTAAAGCATGTACATATTCTGAAATTTTAAAACTCTGAAAAAGGAAAATATTTGCTGGTTTACTATCAAATATTTTATTAGTCGGACTGTTTCTACTTTGTCAATTATTGTATTTATTGGAGAAAGTATCAGATGTTTTGGGTTTTTTTAAAGGCTATAATTAAGCACAGCCAGGAGTCATCAGAATATTCAAAAAGCCTGCTGTTTCACATTGGCTAATAGCAACTACCAAAACAAGGGTATTTTTTTACGGACTAGGCCTAGCTCTAAGTGTAAAAGTATCTTGGAGAGCAAAGGCAAACACTGTATTTAGTGATTTCATCTGCATGATATAGAATGCTGTACTTGGAAATTAATTCCTTCCAAGCTGGAGTTGAAAATTGCCTCTTTCCAAACACGGAAATTAACAGAGGATTAAACTGTCACTTTTTGCATAAAAATGGGCTTTGAAGATTGATTATGCTATGAGTCATCTTTTACCTTGAAGTCAGACATTTAAATCTGATGCAGGTTGCACTTTTTTGCTAGCACTTTTTAGCTAGGTGGAAAAGAGACTGGATGTTGTGGTGTGGGATGTTTCTGAATCAGTGAATTCTGGCTTTTCTATCTTCTAACCAGTGCTAAATTGCAAATGTCACTGGAGAAAAAAAATGAGGGTATAAAGATAGCAGAAATGGTAACTCTCCAGAATAAAAAAATACAGTCTTAAGACCTCATCTTCATCTGAGACAGACAAATGTTAAAAAATACCTTTGTTGCACCAGCAAAAAAAAAAGTCATAAGAAAATGTTTGGGCGCTGTTCATGTCACACCATACTATGTTGGCATTTCCATTTGACATGCAGACTTGACAGTTTTGAGCGTAGCTGTTAACTACAGATGCTTTTAAAATAAGGATAGAGGAAAATGGATTCCCATTCAAAATAGAACCTGTGCTGAATGTCTATTCCAGGTTTAAAAAGGTCTGAGAATTACTAGTCATACAGGCAATTTTCCAGCTGCATTAAGACCGAGGGACGGAGAGACCATGCTGAGGTGCTCTTGGTCCTGTATCTTTCAAGCTGGTTTTGAAAGCTCCAGACAGAAGTATTTCCTCTGTTTCTAGAGACCAGCTGTTCAACAAGAGGTGGGAAATGGAGGGAGCAACAGACAAGCAGCTTTGAAATCTGCTCATATTGGCATGGCTGAATTGTATTAACTCATCCCTCGGCTGACAGCATGTAAAATACAAGACAATTCACGGAGGATTTTCTCACCTGTGCATTTGTAAGTACATAGAAGAAAATGAGTTATAGTCCCTTTCTGCTGCCTCTCCAACACCAGACGTTAATCTAAGTGTGACTGGTGAGGGGCATCCTTTGTTCCAAGTAACAGACTCCAGCAGCTGGGCCTCACCCAGCTGTGTGTATCACCTTTTGATGGTTATCATTCCTTCAGGAGCCGATGCTGACATTGTGGAAAGGTGATTGAACTGAGAAGAGATTAAATAGGGGGGCAAGTTACAGGCACTGAAAGTCCAGGAGCAGCCACTCACACAATTAAGTGCAACAGAAATACTGCACAGCAAACCACCCACCCCGTGCTATGCTGCTGAGGAGCATCTTGATACAAGCACCACATCAAAATCCTCCAGCCTCCCTCAAAGGCATCTCTACCTATGACAGATCCAGGCCAAAGCCTGGAAATCCTCCTCCATATGTGCTTTTACATGACCTCATTGATGTGTCTATTTTAGTGCACTGCATTCACGTGCTGGGCTAAACATCATAGTTCATGTTCCTCTTCTACTTTTATGAGGGAGGATGTGATGTTTGGGTAGTCTTTTTAGTTAAGTGTATGATGGTCATGGTTTAGGGTCAGGGCAGTCCACTAAACCTATAACGGACACTCTCTGTTAACCCCCCTAACTCCCCAAAGGGGAAGAGAAAGGGAATAAGAGAGAGAGACTCAGCAATTAGAAAAGGAAATTACAACAGCTTGGATGAAAATGAAAATAATAATAAAAATGGAATATATACAAATATATACAAAACCAGTATTGAGCCCAACCCTCCTGATGGCAATTACATCACTGTCACCACTGATGCTGTGGAGCAGGAACCAGGAAAGTCCCAGACTGGGCCCAGCAGCAGATGAGAGCTATGTTCAAGAGCTGGATTCTGGTATTGGATTGAGGAACACACAGACTGGGATCGAAGGCAGAACGGACAGAGTCCTCCAAATACCGGCCACTGAAGAAGCAAGGAAAAAACCGCAAGAGGAACCAAGCCAAGAGAGTTTGATCCCCATGATCCCTCAGCTTTATAGCAAATATGCCATCTATGGGATGGAATTCCTCGTTGGTCAGTTTGTGGTCACCTGTCCTGTCTGATCCTCCCTGCAGATGGGGCCTTTCACTTTCTGCACTCCCCAACGTGGTGCACAAGCTCCAGCAGTGGCCTTGGTCTGCACACCAGCCCTCGGTACTAACTCTACACATGGGGTGTTATCACTGCCAAAAGCAGTCACTGCCTGTGAGAACAGGCTGCTAACTTCTGACAGTGCAGTGAGTTAGAAGAACTGAGCTGAAAAGAAAAATCACTGAACAGAATTAGTTCTGTTCTCACTCAAACCAGGACAATGATGTTTCTGTGTCAGACACAGCAGTCCAAAAATTTGTCTTCCATTTAGAGGGATGAGTAATAATTTAAGATGTCCCTTAATATCTAGAGGAGTTGTGTCTTCAGTCTGTGAGCTACTCCCCAAAAATGCATCTACACTGGCAGTTATGACTGAGACAGAGGACCACATGCTCTCAGCCAACTAAGCCACTTCCCTGCATCTGTATCCAGCTTGCCAGCACCGGCTTTCACATCATTCTCCTTAATCCTCCATCCAGCCCTGTCTATACATTTTCTTTCTCCATTAAGTCTGATCTCTGGTTATGGATACCAACGACAGGAGGTACAGTGCCATGTGGGATCACTGCTCACCACTACCCATACTTGCAGCACCAGATGAAATAAGTTTATCATATTACTTCAGAAAAGCTTCTGAGCACAGACTGGATGGCTGCTGAAACTTTTACTTGTAAAGAAACTACATTTCTTTATAGGCATCTACAAAGTTGGGGTTTAAAGGTGACCCTAAAGTTTTCTGCAGTTATCAGATGTATTCTTATCCTTTCTGTGCATCTATCCTACAGCTGGCAAATGGGGCTAACTGAAGTTCTCAGCTCTCTCAAGTTGAAAGGCTTTATTTACCCTTGTGGTAAAAAGCTTGACAGTGCCTCAGGAACAATGCTGTTAAATCCAGCTAACATCCCAGAGCAATGTCATTCACAGTTCCCAGGCCACACCAGGGAGCAGCTGGGAAATCACAGCTGAGACCCTGAGTTTGAGTATGGGAAGCCATCGTTGAGAGCAGGAAGCAGTTTGATATGCATGTGGGTGTTTTGAGTTATTAAGGACACAGACTGCAGTGTTTTGTAGCAGTCACATTTCCTGAGGACTTGTGGCATTGTGCCAAGTCTACAGCACCCCTGCAGTTCTGAGAGCAGGTTATGTTTCCGAATGCTTTCCTCCACCTCCAGATCTCTTTACTGTCCAAAATGGGAAATGGGTGTCTCTGGGCATCTTTCCAGAAGCTTCTGAACTGATGCGCTCATGCAGGAAAACTCAACTGGTATGTTCATGTCCTTATCACCTTGGTATTTGCACTGCATAAAGAATTTGCCCTATCTTTGCTGCTCCTTTGGATGCCCACTGGCCTTCTGTCTATTCACCAAAGCTGGAAGTACCTAAGTAGGAACAAACCCGAGTTAAAGTCTGATAGATCAATAGTCTCTGCCAGATACTATTGGCTTGGGCTTCTTAAAAATCATTACTGTTAATGAAAGCGTTAAGCTCTATAGGTAGATGTGCCTTCTGAAGTTACACCACCGAGCTGAAATTTAACCCTTCGCATTTCCAAAAGTCAATCAGGCTGTCATTGAAACAACAGAATAAAATCACGAGTCTTTGATCTATTCCTGTTTCTATTTAAAGGTGATAAACAGTTGATCTCGCGTAAGATCTCATCAGCATTCCTTAGTCATCATGATTGTTCTGGACTTCCTGGCATCCCGACAAACTGAGCAAGTAAGGTTATTTAGGAGCTTAGAGCTGGGATGGATGGAAAGGGGAAAGCAGACAATATGCTGCCACCTTTTGGTTACAGAAATGAGAACAGGTGTTATCCGGACAGATATATCCAGTGGAAATTAAAAGACATCAATGCTTGTTTTCTGTGATAAAAAAAAATCTGAACCGTCCATATAGTGCAAGATGCACCCTTGCATGTTCTAAAATGGTTGCTATGAGCTTAGATCACATATTTCACATTTGTTCAGTCTTGTTTGGGCTAATTAATAACTATCAATCAATAATTAATAATTTCTCTCATTTAAAACACATAGGGTTGAGTTCACTCACCTAAAAGTAATGGTTTGCATCACTACACTGATTTGAGGAACGTAGCCGCAGAAGCTGAAGGTACAAGACCTCATGAATTAGTAGCTTGCAGAAGTAAATGACTGCATGTCCTGACTCCTGTTGGGCTGTTTACATGGACGCAGGTAGTTAAGGCAGCCTGACACTTTCCTTCCTGTCTTCGTTATCAGTACAATCAGCATGTTACAACTTTTAACTGTTTGAGCAGGATTTTCTGTGCCATGTGACTGCTGAGGACCTGAAAGGTATTTTGTTTGCTTGTTTATTAAAACATTGGTTCAGCTGTCTGTGAGAATAAAGGATGGAAGAATTCCCATCTTTGTAACAGGAATGCAAGGCTGCTCTGTTAAAATGCTTGGCCATCTTCTAGTTTGATGCAGAGGCTCAAAATTGAACAGAGAAGCTCTCTGTGTCAGGGTTGTGCTTCTCACTGCTCCTGTGACTCACTCCAGAAATTTGTGCCAAGTGATAAGCCTTTGAAAATCTGAGTGCAAGTATGTTCTGTGAAGACTCACGGGAGCTTGTGAGCTCAAGTTGGTGACTGTTCTGTGACTCTCGAGTCCCATGTGCCAGAGGCTCTTTACATTTCTTGCGCATACAGATTCACTGAGCGTGCACCATCCTGGGGCACAAAAATCCATCAAACGCTTGATCTTCTGTTTCTCAATGCTGGCACTGAGTTCTCAATCTCTTCTCCTGGCATATGGGGAAAGTAAAGAGGAATCCTGGCTGCCTGCACTGCAGAAGGGACAGGAATTCTCTAACCACCATCAAAGCAGAGTTGGTGGGCCTGTAATGCCCTATACCAGTGACACATTGGTCCTTGAGACCTGAAGCCCTTGAGAGTCTGCAAGATCTAGCTCTGGGATTACTTAGTAGGGTGCTCAGGTGGAACACCAGGACAATAAGAGTGCTGGTGATGAGGGCACCTTACAGGACACTGCTCATGCAACTGCTGAGCACACCTCCCACCCGGAGTAACCCCAGTCACTCAACCAGGAGCAAAGCTGTGCAGCAGACCTGAACTTGGCCCTTGTGCCGTTGTTACACTTCACACATGGGTGCTTATGCAAAATGTCCCTGTCTCTGGAAAGATTTGCAGACCTTTATTATACTAACAGTGCCACTCTACACTGCTGCACCACACCCCAAAAGCTGGGAGGTTAGAGACTACCCCTGTACTTTGAGGAGTTTTAAGCTCTACTGACATTTGGAAGAGTATCCAGAGGACCACAGACATGAGGAAGCCACTAGGAATTACCTTGTTTATGCACTGATCACTTACTGACAGTCCCAGCAGAGGCACTCAACAGCTTCACAGACACTGTCATATAAAGATCAAGAAGCTGAAGGAGACCTACAAGAAGGCTGTTGGTAGTAATTTTGAGTCAAAACAACCTCCACCTTTGTGTTATCACTTCTTCAGAGGATTTAGCTCCATCACCCATCAGGAAAAGGAAGAGAGGAACCGATTTTATCTTGCTCTTTTTAAGGAGGGAAGTGGTGCATTGATTTACTGTGCAGTGCTGTGCTTAACCTCTCAGGGTAGAGGGCATCTTGTTATCTTTCACAGGTCAGGGTCAGGCCATTATCCATCTGGGTCAGTGGTGGGAAGAAAACAGCAAGACACATCCTTCCAGAGGTAAACAAGGCCTCCTTTTCCTACCAATAAATTCCTCTAAGCCGCTTGGCAACCAGAATTCCTTCTACCCACCTCAGCACTCATCTGCCACACACCTTATAGATTGTTTTTTGCCCATCTTCCAAGGGTAGGTTTTTAATCCATTTACCCTCCATGCTCAGCACCAGCACAAACCAAAGCAGTCACCGAAGCCACCTCAGGTTAGAGATCCACGGAAATACCTGGACCATCAGGCCTGCTAGAAATACAAGGATGGGATAGGTTTTTTTTGTTGTTGTTGGTTTTGTTGGGGTTTTTTTTCTCCTTCAGCAAGTTTTCCATCATTTTTAGGGCAACGCATCTAGCTTGGTATAGAGCTCTTGTAGGTAGCTACTCAGTGCACAGAATGGACCATGGTATGGAGATGAGTCAGGACTGTGTAATGAATCAGCAGAGGATCCTGGCTCTTTTGTTGCAGAAAGTGAACACAATGACTGCAGGAATTAAAAAAGTGATTGCTGGCTAAGGTGCTTGAATGCTGCTCAGAAGGACTGATTCTATTTTTGTCTTTTGCAGAGACTACTAAATTAGCCACTTAAAACCACATTTTACCTGGATGGCCACGAACTGGGTGAAGGGTTTTGCTGAAAGCCTAAGTTCTAACCTTGTGCTTTTATGGCTAAAAATATATCTGCAATGGAATGTAACTAGCTGTAATTCCATCTTTTCCTTATTCTATAAGGATATTATCAAAATACATGAAAATCTCTTTGTGAAATTCTCAGCTCCTACACTGTTGTACACCACTGAAAAGTCCGTAACAAAATTACTAACTATCCTCGGAGCCGGATTTGAACAGTAAGTTCAGAGGCAGGGAGTCCCACATGAGGCGTTAAAGAGAGAACAAAACATTGAATAGTTGCTGGTTAAGTGACTACTGTGCACTGAATGGGCTCTTGGCATTAATGACCACCTTGCAATCAAAGGCAAGGGGAGGCAAATCAAAGTTCTGTAAACAACAAGAATTCTGTCATTTTCTAACTGCAGGATGCTTGACTTTGCAGCAGTAAAACCTTTTATATGATTTTATATGAATTTAAAGATATATTATGTAAAACAAAGCATTAAGAACCAAAAAAAGGAATCCTTCTACATGAGAAGTGCATTAAGACTGAAATTGAGACTTCTGCCATGACTGTTGTCGATTACTTTAAATCTATGTGTTTATCAGAGCAAACTTTATCATATTAGAACTGTAAAAAGGTCCACAGAGTTTTGAACTAAGCTTCTGTTGAGGAGTAACAAGGCAGTGCAACTCTCTGTACAAACAGACCTAAGATAATAATATGAAAAACATTGAAAGAGATGGGGAAAGTATAAATTAATATAGCATATGTTGTTCTTTTCCTAATTATTCCCTTTGGAACACTACACTGATGAAATTGTGCCTGTAGCTAACATACTTCGGTATCTATGTCCCATGCTTCAGTGCATAAAGAACACTTGGCCCTGGGTCTGTGGCACTGTAGCAGGTTGGTCTTACAGCTCCTTCTCTGTATTCATCAGGATATGGGTTGTTTGAGCTGTCAGTAACGGATCCTGCCACTTAAACTCAAGCTGTAGAAGGTAAGACACACTCCTATTAGATCAGCCATGAGGACAGGATCACACTTGTAAATCAGCTATTAGAATACTAAGGATTCTCATGTTTATGGTTTTACACAGAAGACCTCTCTACAGGCACATTCATCTGTTCTCCTACTTCACACGGCTGCCAAAGACATGTTTTCCAAAGACCTTTAACTGAATCTATTCAAAGATGAAACAACCCTGTCATCTTCGCATTTGTGACTAAATTGCTCTCATCTGAGCTTCCTCCCTAGACTCCTGCAAGCTCTTCTGAAAATTTGGTTCTGGAATCAATTTTGAATAGGTTTGTATATGAATCATTAGGACCTTTAGCATTTCATCTGTGAACATTTTAACAGTGGAAAAGCAAACAGCAAATGACAGTAAAACAAAAAGAAACCAACTTAAATCCACCATTGTTTTCATGTTCCTCACCACCCCATGCTTGGCTGGGATCAGCTTTCCCTTTGCTTGCTCATTCCTTGTTCTGCATTTTCCTGCCATGTTGTCAAATGCGCAAACAACTGGTTTATCCCTGCCCCACCAGCATCAGCATTTTACCACGGTATTCCCGAGTCACTACGGAAAGGTTCTGTGCAGCCTGCAGGTTAGGACCGGGACATTTCTCATTCAGTTTCAAGGCTTGCATGTGCAGTGCTAGGATTACCCAGCAATCTTTACAAGGTATGTGGCAGCTTGGCATTTGGCAGCTTGCAGGGCAGCCGGGTACCTAGTTCAGTGGCGGGGTTGCTTTCCTTGGTTTCTATCACTTGATAGGTATTTAAGATAAAATTGCACTACTGGGCTTTCGGCGTGTCAGTGTACAATCTATTCCATCTAGTCACAGTAAATTACACACTCATTATTACCCTGTGAAACAGCACAGTACCAGGGAGTCAATTATACCTGCCAGTCAGACTGCCCTGTGGTCAGCGTCTTCTTATTGTGCCTGATCGTCTTGCCATTAAACTCAACGATGGTCTCCTATTGACTTAAAAAAGTATTTTAAGAAACAATGTGAAAATTGCTATCATTAATTTCCCCCCCCAACATTTACTGAAATAAAAAAATATTTATTTTTTAATTACTAGGGTTTTTTTAATTTTCTCTTTGTCTCTTCCCACTTCTGCTCTTCTCACTCCCTTCCTACATCAGTTTGAAAACCTAAGCCCGTAATGTCACCTTTGCAAAGGGCTTTGAGAGCTGTAGATTAAAATCTCTTCTATGTAAGTGTCAACACAATCCATTTCAAAACATCTTCCTTCGAGCTAATTTACATCACTCGATAGTCAAAAGGGGATTAATAGATTAAGCTGGATTTAAACACCTCCCCTCATTAATACAACTGAAAAGAGCAACATTATTTTTAACTCCAGATTTCTCCTCCTTGGTTTAGAATTTCAGAAGAGGAAAATGTAGAGTAAAAATCACCAATCAGATGCTAGAGAGCTGAGTAAAAGACCTGTCTCATTTGAGTTTTCTTACCTGGCCCTAAGCATGTAATTTCATCTATCCTGGTCCTCAGCTGCCTCTTTGTTAAACATGGAAACAACGGGTAAGCATCCTAGAATACTCTTTGTAAGGAGAAGTAATATGTTTTTGTTTACTTTGTTTTTATTTGCTTATTTTTCCAGTTCTACCTGATACCATGTTTTCCAGTTATATCTGATAAAATATAACAATATCTTCCTACAAGTCTAACCTTCCTTGTAGATTATAAGAGTATTACTTTAAAAGTAAAGTATTTACAAGGAACATTTGATTATGGTTGATAAATATTAAGATACCAGTAGACATATGAAATGACATAATAAAACATGTCCATTTGGAAACCTTCCTTTACCAGTTAAGCCTAAAATAACTTATAACTGAAAAAGATTAGAAGATTTATAATAATTTTCACTGTTCTCTACATAGCTCTAAAACTGTGTAAAGATAGTAATTTTCCCCTACTTCTTTGGAATTTTCTCACAGCAATGAAAACAACAAAAGTAAAAAAAACCCAAAACTTAGAAGAGTCATCATAAAATCATAAAAATCGGTGGAGAAAATTCACTGGCATGCAAAAACTTGATGCAGAGATGGACTGTGAAAAACAGGCTCTCCACTGACTCATAAATATGGAAAACTTGATGGGAAATTAGAAGGTAGCAATCCTTGTCAGAGCAGTGAGTTTCTGGGATAGTTTTCTCCCTTCAGTAGCAGGGGAAAACAATCAAGCTGGCTGAAAAATGGAGTTTAATAGTTTATAAAAAGACCAACATAACCATGTTGCACATGACAGCAAGGGGTGATGTAGAAGGCCTCATCCAGCCCTACGTTCTCGAATTATGCATGCATAAAGAGTGATAAAAAATGGAAGAAGATAAAGAACAGTTCCTGAAACATAATAAAGAGGGACAGAAAAGAGGAGAGAAACATATGGATGTTGGCAAACAAAGTCCCTGGAGGTAATGAAGAGGGATGCAACCTTCCTTGAGAACTTGACTTTCTTGTCAGAGATGACAACATCTCAGTGTGGCCTGATGCCATTGCCTTTAAAATCCCTCATTTTGCAGCACAAATTCATTGTGATGGTGGCTAGAAGTGGTAAAACAGCAATACTATGTTTTATACAGTGTATGCCATGGGATGTCAAATAACAGATCAATCTGAATGGTTCCTGTGAATCCTTTACCTACAGAGCAAGCCCCTTCTACCATTTGGTCCTATCACCATAAGCAGAGATGATTTGAGACTTCACGCATGCACAAATACATGACTTTGAAGGAACAAGTTTATTTGTGTGCAGCACTTTGTGCTTTAGGTCCTAGTGGGTTTTTAACCCCCCTAAGGGTTTTTAATCTTGCACATTGTTATGCCTAATTAATGATATTTGTACTGCTCACAGTGATTGTGTTCTTGTTTATTAAAAGGTCATCAAGAAGCTCAGCTCTGCATTCATAGTTTTGTTTTACATAACTATATAAATGCCTCCTTTGGTACGAGAACACATAAAAAAAACTTACTAAAATCAAGAGTGAAATAATGGCAGGGTAAGAGGTGGCAGTGGCAAGTGCTGTTATGTCAATGAAAGCAGCAGCAATGGCTGTAGCAGAGATGCCCAGAAAAAGCGACAGGAATACTCTTCAGTCAGGCCCACCAGCCCTGAGAACAAACACACTTTTTGATGACCTCTGAGGTCAAACATGGGAAGCAAATAAGACTCTAGTGAAATCTGGAAGTCCCATTAATCACACCATATGCCCTGCAAGCTGGGAGGGCAGCACCTTCTTCAAAGCAGTAACTCTAAGGATGATGTGTTACCACCACGCTGCTGAGTGACACAGGGAGATGGGGGAAAGCAGAAGATTTTCCAGATGGCTGTTTCCTCAAGGACAGGACCTCACATAGATATGCCTCTCTGAAGAGACTTCAAGAAGATTGTTTCATCACTACTGATAACCTTCAATTTTCAGCCCCCATTAGCCCCTACTAGATGTCAGAGCCCGAGCGTGGCAGTGTAGCAAATGAAACTGCTCTAGAGCAAGACAGAATGGAAATGACTGGTTTGGGTTCTACTCCCCCCCCTCTTCATGGACCTTTATCATCTTAGATCTAAAGCCACTATACCACTTTGGAGTTTATTTGAGGAAAAAAATAATCAACAGGATCATGTGGCCAAAGTCATAAGAAGATATGGCAGCATTGTAAGCACAATCCTGGACACAGGTAGCCAGAGGGAGCACCACTGCAGTAATTCCTGCCCATCATGCCATGCCACTTCTCAGGTGTAGTGGCTCTGGCTGAGCTGCTTTTCCCCATCCAGCCCTCATGCTGCAGTACTGGGAGCTGGAGGGTGTTGATAACACACCTGTGTTACAACTGCCAGTGCTCACACGGCACCAGAGGCTGGGGAGTGAGATAGGGAGGGGATCCAGCCGACCTGAGCTGACCAGTGGGGTATTCCATACCATGTGACGTCAGGTCAACTATAAAGGGAGAGGGCAGGAGGAGGATGTGGTGGCATTCGGCTTTGTCCTCCAAGAAACTGCTACATGTTCTGGAGCCCTGCTTCCTGGACTCAGCCCGACATCGCCTGCAGACGGGAAGTAGAGAGTAACATCTTAACTATCATAACCCATGGCTCTTTTCATCTTATTCACTCCCTGCATGCTGTGCTGATGGAGGATGGGGGGGGTGATAGAAGGGCTTGGTGGGCATCTGGTGCCCAGCCAGGGTAAACCCACCACATCAGGAGAAGATGTATCCAGGACACTTCATAGCTTTTCTCTCTAGTTACCTGTATTTCTGCCAGAACAGAGTTATAACAGTTTCAACAGACTGTGTGTGCCAGGGAAGGTAGCTGGCAGTGTCACAGCCGGGCCAAGAGGTGGCCACAAGCAAGCTTCCCATTTGATCTGAGGAAGTCAGGGAATCAGCTCTTGTTGGAGTAACTTCTCAGACCATGTTTCCTTTCAGATTCCATCACGACAGCCTACTTTTAAGATGGGTCAAATAAACTCCCACACAAAATGATACACCCATACAAAATGAAAATGCATAAACTCATAAGCAGCAGCATTTTATGAACGGAATCAGTATAAAGGACTGTACTGACAGTTACTAAAACTGACAGTAAATATAATTTTATAAAATCAGCCACTGCTTAATCATAATTAATGTGTGCATAATGGTAGTGAAATGGATTTTCCTTACAGTTCTGTGCACCTGAGATCCACGGACAAACCTCTGCTTCCAGTTAACATAGGATATTAGCCTGCTACTACTACCAGTTACTCCATTAGTGCCCCTGACTGCCTTAAAGGTTTAACCGTGCAGACAACATAGCAGTCAACCTGATAACACTGCATAAAATTTGTCCTCTAATGCTTCAAAAACCTAGGAAAGTGTAGTGTAAAAACATACTGAAATACTGAATGTCCTAAAATCTTGCAGCATTTAGAACAACAGTTGCAAACATGAAAGTAAAAATAAAAATGCAGAAAAGCTCAGTTATTCGACCTCAATGGGAATGCTGGGGGAGCGGGAGGGTGTATTACATATTTTTTATATATATATATGAACATATATATATAGCCAACCTACTGTTTTGTCTGCCTTCTCAGGCTGGCCTCCGTCATCATGGCATCAATCCCAGCCTAAAGCCTTGCTGGTGCAGGAGCTGCCGTAGCTGCCACTGCGGGATGCGACTCGCGTGGGAGCTCAGTGCCGCTGCTCTTGCTGACGCTGTGGTTATTGCACGTGCCTCGGTGCCTCCCCAAACACAGAAAAAGCAGCTTCCTGTTCACCGACAGCTCAGGGCCAACACCAGTGTGCAATCTCTGCCTAGCACCCTCTCCTTGACTGGGGTGCCCAGCTGAGGTGCAGTGCTGCTCTCCCCCAAACCAGGAAGACTCTACCCCTGTCACGTCCTTCTGAGTATACACAAGTATTCTGAGTCTGACAAGTAACAGAATGCTGCTCTCAGTAGTACAGGACTAATTCATCCCAGCATATTTATGTTTTTCAACAGATGAGACAAACTGCAGGTGGAAAAACTTGTAGAGCACTGGTTTTGGTGTAAGATAAAGTCATATCTCTCTGAAAACAATTATAAAGTGGATTCGAAGAGATGGATCCTCAAATCCTTGACCATGTCTGGGTTTTATTTGAATACTATCACAACTGGGCAAGTGAATCTAGAGTGTCTCACCCCAGTCTATCCTGTAGCAAGCTCCAGCTCTTCTCAACGGTGTGATAGTATCACCAACTTTAAAGAAGGGTATTGCAATTTAGAGGAGAAAACATCTGGAGACAGTTAACTTAGCAATGCAACATCATGTAGGATATAAAGCACTTGCAGAGAAAGCAAGTATATCCTTTCTAGCTCCAAGAATCCCTGAGGGATAAGCAGTTTTATATTTAGCATATTAGTCTGAAAATCACTACTTAGGCTAAACAAAATTTAGGTAAAAAAAAAAGTAAATACAGCTTTTTTTTGTATTCCAGCAGAAAGTCAAGGTACAAGTAATCAGACAGGACTCAAGCTTGCTCTTACAGCTAGCTGGCTCTTTGTCTTAACCCCCACAGTGTCTCTGTGCCCATTCAGTTAGCAGCTGATAGGGACAAATTTGCAGGTGATAGGACCGGAGCCAAACTGACTCCGCAAAACCTTACATTCCAGATACACATCACAGAACGGGCTCCCTTTTCCAGTCACACTTCAGATAAGAAGTGATTACAGTAGCTCAGACTTAGATGGCCACTCAGCTCAGTCTGTAATGCTTGAGGGTCTCCAAAAATAGATACCTCAAGGAAGGTGTAAGAACAAAAAGTATGTAACCAGACTCCCTTAGCTTCCACCAGCCTGCAGTTTGGCACTGCCTGAGAAAGGCAGTACCTAAACCCACACAAAGCTTACGGAACAAGGTGACCCTTTCAAAAAAACGGCCAGTCCATGTGAACTGGTAGAGTGAGGCTGCCCAATCACACGCAGAGTTAAGGGTGAAGTGTTAAGCTGTGCCCCATCAACAAGTTTGGGGAGTTTTGTCACAATTGTGCCACTTTGCACTTTCTTGTATTCAGAACACTGTTCTCACAGCAGAGTCCATACCCTTAAGTAAAATCAGACCTCAGTCTATCAGGGGCTCTCTATCCCAGGTAACCTGCGACCCAAAGCTCACTCTCCTGCCATGAAACAAATAGCTGCACTGAACTGGATGAGATTTTGCACTTAGAGTTAAGCATGTACATGTAAGTCTTACTAATATTGGTGCCTAATTTAAACAGCTGGGTATAATTAATGGAGTATAAATGTTATTAGTGATAGTGACATGTTAATTCTATATTTAAACTAATACCATTCCACTACAGCTTTTCTTTTTAAAACCTTTTGCTTTAATTAATTTCCTATCGTTTTCCATTTAATCATTTATCCCAGTCTCTTATTTACATTTTTTTCCTGTACAAACTCACAGAGAAATAGTTACTTGTGGATAAATAATTCTCCCACAACTACGTACATATGAACTAACATACCAAGATAACTGAAATTCTGGACAGAACAATTTCTGTGCTAGACAAACTGTCTCAACTCCTATTTTGCTGCTCTAAAACCTCAGCCGACTGTATACACAAGTTTTGTCTTAAATCACATCTGTTTTGAGTATACATTGATAGTGCCAACAAAATGCACACGTGTATTTGCACATTTAAAATTATTAGCTGTGGGGAAAAAAACCCCAACCAAAACTAAATACCGAATGTACTAATATATAATGTTTTCACATAGAAACTCGTTGGTCCAAAACACTTCCACACTGATAAAAATCAGTGTTCTATAGCACCTAAGAGCTGCAGACACTCAGCATTTTGGATATTAGTAAGAGTTGGGAACATAATATAAAATATAACACTCCCCAGCACGATATTGAGGAAATATAAAGCACCTCAGCCATAGTTGCCCTGGTATCCCAGAGAAATCAGGTTGTAAACAACCTTCTTTAAAAAAATATTGTAAAAAAAACCAAACCAAAACCTTCTCATTCAAAAATTTAAGAAAGAGAATGTGAATTAGCTATGCATTCCTACAATTTCTGTGCTTTAATTTTATTTAGAAAGACACTACAATGGACCGTTAATGCTGCACTTGAAAAACTCGTGAGTCTTCTGGTATTCAGGCAATTGATTAATGTTCACGTTTAAGTAACAATGAGCTCAATCACCAGGGAGTATGAACGTACGCATAACAACCCCCCATTTCTGAGAGGCTCCCGTCAGAGTTACAGACACCGAAGTACCCTCCTACACCTCTGAAGCACCCAGCACAAAAATTCTCCGGAGAACATTAGGAAAAAACCCACTCAACTCGGAGCACTTCTAGGGAGTTCACCGTCTAGCACCGCTTCCCGACCTGGTTTAGGCGAGAAGCAAGCCGAGGACAGACAAGACCTGAAGGAACCACAGAGGTGGGTGCACTTTAAAGTGTTATTAACTCTAATAAGCTCCCCGTGGTGCTGGGTGGGGGAAGCCGTCTGCCTTTTTAACGCAGGCCACGCAGAGAGAGCGTAAAGAGGGTGCTGGCGTGGGCCCAGGGCGCCCGGCTGCGTGCCGCCGAGGGACTGCATTACCCACCCCTCTCCCCGGGGACATGGGGGCTGCGAGGAAGGGAGACGTGGTGCTCTGCCAAGCGCTGAGGCCCAGCCCTATGCAGGAAGGGCGGGCTGGCAGCGGGGCCCTCAGCCCTTCTCCCGCCTCTACTCAGCCCGCTCCGCCAGGGAGGCGGCTCCCGGCAGGAAGGGGAGTGTGGCAGCTGCCGGCCGCGGGAGGCCAGCGCCCTCAGAGGGGAGGGGAGCGGAGAGGTGGGCTCCGGCCTGCCGCTGAGCTGTGCCGTCCGGCTCTGCGGGGCCCAGCAACCCCCTCGTGATTCTCGCCCATTTTCTGCCCGGGAGAGCCCCGGAGAAGTTGGGACAGACTGTGAGGAACAATAACGAGTCGGGAGAGAAGCTTCTCTAGAGTGAGGCGGCGCCATCTTGCAATACGGCAGAAAAAGCTGTGGCGGCCGCCATTTTGCACCTGAATGAGAGATGAGGAGAGTCTCGCTATTTTTTGCTGTTTGGGCGCCGCCATTTTAGGTTACGGCAGAATCTCCGCCTTCCCTAGCGCAACCTCATAGGGCGCCACCATTTTCCTTTACGAACAAGACGGCGACCCGCAGGGGTCCTCACCCCCTCCTTTCCTCCCTTTAGGTGTCTTCATAAAATGCCCGTAGAGAATCCCCTCTTTTTTCGCCCCGCTCCCAAGATGGCGTCGATGCGGGAGAGCGACACTGGCCTGTGGCTGCACAACAAACTGGGCTCCACTGACGAGCTGTGGGCGCCGCCGAGCATTGCCTCGCTGCTTACGGCTTCGGTGATCGACAACATCCGCCTCTGTTTCCACGGCCTCTCCTCGGCCGTCAAGCTCAAGCTACTCCTTGGGATGCTGCACCTGCCCCGCCGGGCAGTGGACGAGGTGAGAGCTGGGCAGGAGCTTGCGCGGGAAGCTTGATCGAAGCGGGGTGTGTGCGTGCGAGGGTGAGCGGTCGGTCGGAGATGGCGTGAGGGGAGAAGGGGCGGCAGCGCCAGCACCACCTCCCCCCCCGCCCTTTTCTTTTCACATGGAGTCAGTGGGGAGGGGAGACCCCGGGGCGCGGCGCGGCCTCGCGCTGCCCGCTCCCGCGCGGCGGGCGCCTGCCCGCGGCAGCCCTGCGGGGAACGCCGAGCAGCGGCGGCTCCTCAAGGGCAGGTGCCCGTCTGCGCTCGGCGGCGGTGTGTGTGGCGAGGCCGGGCTCCACGGACATCCCCCTTCTCCCCCGCAGACTCTTCTTGGGCGGGGAGGGGGAGGAAGAAGGTCTCGGCTGGCAGAGCGGTCGGCTGAGGCCCAGCTCGCAGGGCCGGGTCTTTGGTGTGAGGAGAAGCGCTCAGATTGCCCGGGATAAGGGAGGGGGTGGGGTGGAAGCTTTGCTGCTGCTCCTTGGGGAATCTCTGGCACTAGCCTTTCGAAAGCAGTTTGGACCCGAAACCCATCTTATGCTTTCACACGGACTCGCAGGACTGTTTCGATGCAGTTTGAGTGCAGAGCTTTTCTGAGGCGGTGGTGGTTCTAGGATTAGGACAGAGGCAGAATCGGTTAGGAACAGTCGTGTATATTGGGTTTCCTTAATACTGGCAGCTGTGGAAGTGTCTCAAGTCGAACATCTCAGCTTTAGGAAGGACAGCAGCAAGTGCTGAAACTTGGGGAATGGAAGATCTGGGGTCTGCACAGAACAAAGCTTTTCCCCACCTTCTTGCAGTCAGGTCTCACTTGAGGAGAGCTGCTGTGGGTTTTTTTTGCTGCTCTTTACCTTTTCTGGGAACAGCTGGTGCTATCCTGTACTGTCCTACCCCAGCTTTAGGTTGGCTGGTTCGTCTGAGCTGTCTCTGCAAGCTTATTCACTTGGCCTTGGACCATCTGTAGCTGGCGTATTCTTATTAGTAGACAAATGCTGATGTTTGAGGCAATAGCTGGACAATGATTGGGACACATTTAAGTGGTTTTTTAGCCAGATAGGAGAGGAATTCTTCTAACTTCTGCCACGTATGGTATTGTTTCCTGGTAACAAATGTGAAGGTAGTGTGTAGTTAATCCTCACCTGCTTGTGTATCCTCAGCTGTGCTTGCACCAGTCTCTTTCTTGGCTAGGATACAGCTGATGCTTAGGCTTAATATACATATATGCTAGGCAGGGTGTGGGGAGACAGTATGTAGCTAGGATTATTGTATGCTCAGTTTTCACATACTTATAAGCTGAAAATGTGCAAGCATCACATTTAAGAAGTCATTTAGTGTATGTTGGCATCTTGTCTCGCCACATGCATCTGTGTAGTTATTCACTGTGTGGCATATAATGGGTGCCACTTTTAATTCTTGTCAGCATTTTTAATTTTTGAAACCGGATACTTGTGTTCAGTGCTTGTCCAGTGTGCACAAGTTGTCTTCCTTGTGTGTGATAAATGCAGTTGTGTTTTTGGACAAACAAAATAACTGAAGCGAGAAAGGAGAATGGGAAGCTATGCATAAGCTCAAGTCAGAAGAATTTTGCATACTCAAAGCTGAAATAGTGTGAAAATCCAAGCAGCCTGGAAGAAATAAGTATTGCATTGTTTAGAAAAAGCTAACAAATTAATGATGTCTGTAGATCAAAAAGAGCTTAAAGAAAGCTTAGGGACATGCATAACTAACAGTCATGCCAGCTCTTTGAGGGAGCAGAATTCAAGCCATCTGAAATGATTTGTTGAAATGCTGCAAGAATGTTCGCTGGGTGGGTAAAAGAACTTTTAAAACTGATTCTGAGGAAGATGGTAGCCAGCAGCTTGCTCTGTGGTTTTGTTAGCCATGGACATAAAGTGTATGTAGAAAGAGCAAGTCAGTTGCTGTGTCATGTTATTGTTGAAGTGATCAGATGTGTTCCAAATATAAAGCTCTTGTTACTTGAGTAACAAAATTATTGTGGGATTTTTCACTTTGGCAGAGTTTGTGAGTTGAATCATAAACTTAATCTTTCAGTGTAAACAGAGCACACTCGATTGTGATCTAGGAATTTAATATATTTTCAGTCCCTTGCAAAGTACCTGTAACATTTAAAAACCACACATCCCTGAAATAATTACTTACTTTTTTTTTAAATGGTTAAAGATGAAAAAAAAAATCTTGAGGCAGAAACCCTTAACATTGTTGGTAGGGCTGCTATTATCATTATAGACTTCCTTCTATAAGTGGTAAAAATAGCTGGTGAAACCAAACTGCTGACAGAGAGGGGTGTTGTCTTATCAGATAGTCATTGTTATAAGTTTTGCTCAACAAATTTCCATGAGCCAAGTTCAATTAGAATTTGAAGTATTTATTAAGCAAGCGGCAATAAGCAAAAGAGCGCTGGGTGGCCGGGGAGTCTCCGCTCCACCAACGGTGCGCACCCACTTTCCAAAAGTCTCTGGTTTTATATCCTTCGTCTTCCGGTATCCGTGTCTCCTCTAGTGGTGTACTCTGCGTCTGCGCGGCTTGTTGCTAGGGGGTCGTTTTCTACCTTCTGGTGGTCGTGAGGCTGAAGGCTCGGAGTCTTCCTCTCTGCCTTTTGGACGACCTTTCCTTTTATGGTTATAGAAGCCTTCCAGTACATATGTTGATTTCAAAATGCTGAGCTAGCAGCTAGCTTGACTTAAACATCCTGTTGAGCGAGCACATCCTCCCCTATCCTTGAGTTAGTTAATGAACAAAGCACTATCGCAGTTTATCACAGGACCACCAGTCTCCAGATTTTAGGAGTTCTTGGGAGACTTTCATACACTACCTTCCCAGCACGTGCTTTCCTGCTGTTTTTTAGTAACATCCCACCCACACCCCTACAGTCCACCCACAGGAAACTCACAAAAGAGGCTTTTACAACACCTTGTCCGAAGTGGAGACAAATAGAAGGAAGACCGAGTAGTCTGTTAAAAACCTGAGAGACAGAATGAAAACACGCATTTCCTATGGTACGTGAAGACAACACTTAGTTCCATGTCACAAACCAATAGGAATTACTGACTGTAAATGGCAACTCTAAATGTCAATGGGATTGCCATTTAAAAGAGCTGGGTAAAGTTACACAACATTTACATTGGATTTAAGCAGCTTCAGAGCCATAGTGTAGACTTAGAATCATAGGAATGTTTAGGTTGGAAAAGGCCAACCAATAACCTAGCCCTACCAAGTCCACTGCTAAACCATGTCCCTCAGCACCACATCTACATGACTTTTAAACATGTCCAGGCATGGTGATACAGCCGCTGCCCTGGGCAGGACCAGATCCAGGGCTTGACAGCCCTTTCAAGGAGGACATTCTTCTTGATGTCCAACCTAAACCTCCACTGGCGCAACTTGAGGTAGTTTCCTCTTTTACTGTCAAGTTGTCCTACCTAGTTTCTTTCAGCCACAGGTAAAGTGCAGGATTCAAAGGACATTTAACCTCACTCAGCATCACCAGAGAAAGACAAGGAAATGGACAGTTCAGACAGAGAGAAATGTGACTGTGGTGTTCTCAGGGACTGTCATTGGGTTCTGCCAACACTGTGGCCTAAAACTTGAACTGCAACATCACAGAATCACAGAATTGCAGAATGTTAAGGGTTGGAAGGGACCTCAAAAGATCATCTAGTCCAACCCCACTGCCAGAGTAGGATCACCTAGAGCAGGTCGCCTGGAACTGTTGAGGGGGTTTCTGGAGAGAGAAAGCGATGGAAAAGCAGTTCCCCGTCATATCTCTGACTACCGGAAGAGAAGACAGAACTTTCCCTTTTTTTTTTGCCCTACTGCAGACACATGATTTGGCAGACATCCTTGTTCTCCCTGTAAGTGCTTCCCCTCTTCAGAAAGCTTTGCCATGCTTCCTAAGAGCTCTCACATCTTCAGACTATATCTGCACATCTAACAGTATGTTTATTTTTCAAGACTAGGTTTAAAAATGAACTCAGAAACAAGACAGAATTGCTACAGCCCCCAGTCTAGAGGTGCTTTCCTATGAAAAGCACCTTCTACATGCACATCCCAGTTTACCAACTGGTTTAAAACATGCGGATCACCAGACACGCTTTCTGTTCCCTTGTGCAGTGTCTACCTCAACCAACTGTGGGACTACCATGATGCAGGAGAACAAGACTGAGGTCACAAAGTCATCCATCCGACAGGTGAATTGTGCCTTTTCTCAGCTGCTTGTTGCGAAGATTTTCTTGACCACATATTTCCCATATGCAGCAGCTGCTTCTTTGTGCCCCTATGAATATATAGACAAGAATTTCCTGCTCCTGGGAAGCACCTTCCTTCCAGTTTACTTCCAGCTCCTACCAAGGACTCATTAACATTCCTCACTGTTAAGAAAGGAAAGTTGTGAAATGCTTTCCAACTTGGAGTCACAGATTTAAATGTTTTTTAAAGCCAGTGATTTAATTGGAGTATTAACCTCGGAGCCGGACTAGTTCAGCATTTTTTTCCCCCTTGGCTTCAGAGTGCCAGGAAATCCAGCACATGATAAATATACATAACTCTGAGGTCACCGTTGCTCAGATTTTGATGTGTCTGCTGTTCAGCTGTTGACTCCAGATAGATCAAATCCTGATATTTAATAAGCACTGCTGCTGATTTGACTTGGGGACATTTAACATAGTTTGGGGGATTGTGAGCCCTACAATATTTAAGCAGTTAAACACCACAGCTACTTGGATCAGTACTGTGTATTTTTGGCAGGGATGGGAAGAGTCCAGATTTGCACTGTGTTCTTGACGTCTCAAGTGCAACATCTGGGAATGTTGCAAAGGTGATGCAGCATTTATGGGTGCTAGACTGTGAGAAAAAGAAGGGGGGGTTTATGAGGAGAAAGCTCACAATAAAGTGTCCCCTCGAGAGTCTTTATTTCTTAATTACTGCTCTGTACTGTTCCCTGTTTCTGATACCTTCCCAACAGACTCAGCAAGCTCATTGTGACATGCTTTTGGCAACGATGCAATGAGAAGAACTGACCTGCTCTCCGGTGAGCGGAGTCCGAGCCCTGCACTTATAAAAACACTGGATATTTGCTATTTAGTGTCTCCCCTCCTTCTCTGGCAGGGAAGCCTGGTGAAGTGTGCTCCTCAGTGACCAACTTTTCTACAGCTATAGTCCCAGCTTTGAAAATTACTCCTCCTGTGGCCTTTAGACAAATTATTTTTCCTCTCCACCTTGGTTTCAGTATTTTCTTAGAAGTGCTAGTAATACCTTCTTGTCAGAGACATTGGTTTCGGAGCTGGAAAATACTTTTCAAACCACATTTTTATTTTCATATTTCTCCAGTAATCTGCTTCTCTGAACAATTTCACAGAATCACAGAATCTCAGAATCACAGAATCACAGGATGTTAGGGGGTTGGAAGGGACCTTTCAAGATCATTGAGTCCAACCTCCCTGCCAGAGCAGGACAAAACTAAAGCAGATCACACAGAAACGCATGCAGACAGGTCTTGAAAGTCTCCAGAGAAGAATTTCGCCAGGTAATAAATTCTATGCAACACTGTGGAAAAACTGGAAGAAGATACAAGACCATCTGTACAGAGGGCTATCTGGGGTGGAGATCAGCATAATTAAAGGATATCATTGATTTGTGTTATTTGATATTGATGTATTGGTAGCACCTAAAAGCCCCACTCAAATGTGAAGTCATTCAACTTGACATTATCTATAACAACAACAACAATAAACAACAAAAACACCAACAAAACCCCAACCCAAACCAAACCCAAAACCAAAACAAAAGCAAAAAAAAAAAAAAAAACAACCAAACAAAAAGAAACAAACAAACAAACCACCCACTGCTCCAAAGGTCTTTCAGTCTAAGTATGCTTTGGAAAGCACTGCCATGTAAACATTATCTGGAAAGCTGTATTTCCTAGAGTTGTTACTATATTCAGACAAAGGAGCTTCAGGCAGTTCAGCCCGTGAATCTGCATTAATATTCGGTCTGTCCATAATGTTTATTAATCATAAAAAAGAGATACCTTCTGTGCAGACTCTGCAAGTGGGATACAGCTAACCTCTTGTCAGACTGTGCAGAAGAGTTTGGTCCACATGTGGCACAGTATGAGAAATGTCAGAAGACAATTTGAGCACTGAATTTGTTCTTCAGCGAGGAAAAATGGAAAACCACTGTACTGTGTTTTCAAAGGAGCTCTTTGAAGCCCAGCTTTTAATCTGGTGATGTTTTGAGTGCAAACATGTGGCATATTTATACTTGCCCATTCAGTCAAGTGTTTTGTAAGATAGATTTTTTGGACTTTTCTACTATTGCCATTGGAATTTGCTGCAAAGTCTCTGGTAATTCTGAAATTATTTTGCAGTTGTTTCATAATCAATATTAATGAGCTGTTTAATAGTAAATAAGTAAATAAAGAGATAATAATGTTTGGAGCCATTTCACAATTCATTTTGAACAGGCTTCCTGTGAGATCCTGCTTCAGATGAAGGAACAGGCAGTGGTCATCTTCTACAGAGACATCTGCAAAGCCCAGATGTGTGTTTTTTGAGGGTATTAATTAATATAATCTTTTATAACTTCTATAGGAAGATATTTCCTCTAATTCTTTGCTGTCCAATATTATCTTGCTCTTTTCCCATTGAAAACTGACTTGTAAGGTTTTATTTTATTTTTGTGTATGTCTTGGTTTGAAAGACAGGATTCTGCCAAGGAAGGCAGGAGCCCCCCTTTAGAATGGAAAATACAACCCCCTCCCCTCCGAATGCTTAGAATTTGAAA
>WUAM01000383.1:7873700-7887674 GCA_024336885.1 Actenoides hombroni
TGTGCAATTCATGTAACAATGTAACTTCCCATTGTTCTGTCAAGGTTTGATGAACAAACAGCCCACAGTTTATCACAGTCATCACTTGGGGTGATTTTGCAAAACCAGGTTTTATTCGTGAAGATTTGCTGTGTAACTTAGTGTCAAGATTTTGGCTGTTTTAACAAGCTTTGCATATCTTACATATGACACCTGGAACATATACATATATATGTATGTTTGCATTCAGCATATCTGCACTGTGCTGTATGCTTCTTTACAGCATTCTCTGCTTGGTGTATTGTGCAGTGCTGAACATGGTGTCTTTTTGCTAGCAGAAATGCACCAGTACAGGATACCTGCAAGTAAAATTCAGCACATCAGTCGCAGACCTGAAAGTGATCAAACTTAACTGCTGTGAAAGTGCTTTAGGCTCTTTGGAAATCACATGTGTGTTTTGCATGCCATGTGCCAGTCTATTGATCATGTGTGAGAAGCACCGAGCTGGCATTTGGAAACTTTGTAGGATTGGAAAATAGATTGCATCAGCTTTGTGAAGCTTGGGGAATCTCAATAGTGGATGCGACTTATGTTTCTGATTTATGGGATATGTTAAATTATATTCCCCTCTCTAGAGAAGAGATTGAACTTAGTTATTTTCTCTTAAAAATATTATTTTCTTTCTCATTTTCTATGTAATGGCACTTTCACTGAGGTGCAGAATAATGTGGAAACAATTTGGGAGCAGACATATGAGTAAAAAAAGTTGTGGGAATCAAAAGAGGGGTGGTATTTGGTTTATAAGGGATTTAATTGGCTGCTGGTCCTTTCTAAATCTCTGAAAGCTTCAGTCTAGGCAAGTGAATCTTCAGTGAGCTCTCTTGAAAGCTCAGGCCTTTACTTAAGTGTTTGGGTTTTTTTCTCAAATGTATTATCTGTCTATTTTCCTAATGGTTTCATTCAATACTCCAAATATTGTATAAATATAAGTGACTTAATCCTCATAATACTCCCGTGGGATAGGTAATAAACCTTATTTTTTTATCATGCTGTGAACCTCATTACTGCTCATTTGTTCCTGCTGACTAATAAGAATAATTGGCTCCCATTTAAATTTTAAGTGTGTTTTGTAGGCGGTTATCAAAAACACCCTATTCCACTGTAAATCTCTGGGCAGAACTTGCTAACTCTTGAATCTCCCTGCCCCCCAGCTTTTCATCTACTAAATTTTTTTCTAGGTAATTACACTTATTTGAAGTGATGCCTAAAGCTCAGCGTAGTGCTGACCAGAGTTTCAATTGTGAATTTGGCAGAATGGTTACTTGTGTTTATTTTGTATATCACGCTCTGGGTAACCCGATTCACAATGGCAAGTGCAAGTTTGCTTTTTGTGCCAACGTTTCATTTATTCGTTCAGTGTTAGACTGTGATGTTACCACCAAGTCTGGAATGAGGACTCTGCTTCTGTGCTCTCTGAATTATCTTCAGAGGGAGGTCCCTCTTCCAGCAGTGGCCTGCCCTTTCATTGCAGTAGCTGCAAGAGTGAAAGTCGAGTGTTTTCCTTTTGCTTGCTTATGTGGATTGCTAGGGGGCAAGAGGGCACATGACATTTACCTTGCTCTCTGCTCAGAGCAGACAGGCTGCTCTGCATCATTCTGGCCTGCACTTAGTGTTCTTAACGTTTCGATGATGTAATGTGGCATATTTTAATCTAATATTACTCTTGGCCACTTCTACTCTTTTTTTGTGATTAAAATACAAAGCGTATACAATAGTGATACTCTATCCATCCCAATTTTGTGTTGCATAAATATTAATACTGTATTTTGAATCCAGTGCTTTTAGCTTAATGAAAATGCTCTATAATAATACAGACACCTATTAAATATCACCTTCTCTGTGGCCTCTGAAAAATTAAAACTTGATTTGGTTTATTAGCCAACTGTTGATGCAGTTGTCTAAAGGCATAGCCATGGATATTAATTAGGCATAATACAGAGCAAATGAATGGGAATTCTTTGGAAGAAATGATCTTCGAGCTATTACTTTGCATGTTTCTAGTAGTAATTCCTTTTTACCCCTTCCCTCAGTGCTGTTTGTGCATTCTTCCTGCATAGCCATTATTAATCTCCTTTTGTCTCTGTTTCCAGACTTTTTCCATCCTGCCTGATCCTTTCTTGTTAGATGTTTCTAGTCAGGCCCTATGCTTTTTTTTTTTGGGGGGGGGGGGGGGGGGCGGGGGCGCGGGCGGGGGGGAAAAATACTTAAAATCCTTCTGTTTTAAATAAGAGAAATGCTAGAACCTGTTGCATCAAATCTTGACATTCATGCTTAATAAGACACTGGTTGGAGATGATGGGACTTAGTGACACAGTGTTGTAATTTTATACAGATTAAGATTTTTGTGATTATGGGTGTGCTCTGTAAAGTAACAGAAAAACTCTGTGTGGGATTCTGTTATTTTGAGATGCTTTTCATGCATTCTCAAACCCCAGATTAATTTTTTTTGTTCAGCAGCTAACTGGGAATATATTTAAATTGCCATTTAAAGGCAAACCTGAGTCAAAACTCAAATCCAGGCTTGTTAAATGCAAACCCGTATTCAGACAAGGTCTCTGGTTAGCTCACAGTACCTGTTAGTGTGCTTTACTTCCCTGTATATGACACTCACCGTTCTTTCACCGTGTTCTTTCTGCCATGAAGCCTTGTGACAATGTTATTTGCCCAGTGTTAGGCAAACAAGCTATTCCTGAACTCCTTTCTCCAAGAACCAAAGTCATGTGAAGCAGTGAGTTTTGGCAATACGTAGGTTGCCTGAACTTTAGCTGCCTTGAGAGAAGTGTGGGTGTAAGGTGCCCAGATAAAAGCTTCATAGGAGCATACATAGTATAGGCATGTAGCCCTCTGAATTTCTGGTTTAAGTAGGGGGTTTGTGGAGCAGGTATGAAGAGGAAATTGGGAGGATACAGAAGACTTATTTTTTTTCCCTCCAGCTATTGCCAGAGTTTACTTTGGAGGAAATTACGTTGTATACCCTTACCTGCATTAGTGGTGTACGCATAAGCTTGTAAAAGAGCTGTCAAACCATAGCTTCATCAGCTCTATTGGCACATTTTAAATTTTCAGGTGTTTTGTGTAAATCAGTACTGTAATTCCTATAAGATAGATAGGAGAATAAAGGCCTTGGTTTTGATAGTATTTACACTTGTCCTCATTCACTGCAGTAGAAGTGACTTCTGATGAGCAGTTGAGGGCTGGAGTAAAGAGATAGACTCCACACAGATTTGTCAAAGTGGGTTTGTTTGCTGAGAAAGAAATGGGCAATGGGGGACCAGAAAGACTAGAAATTGGAGAGAATCAATTTCTAAGTGTTGGCTAAAATTGACAACCCATTAAACAGCTCGTGGTCATTATTATGTTGTCAACTTAATCCAAACCAAATTGATAGTGCTGTTGAAGATGGTAACAGACTGTTGTAGTGTCTTTCTGCTCCACTTTTTTGCCATTCTGGTGTTTGTGTGCCTGTAGTCAGCCACACCAAGGGGCTCATCAAGCTTAAAGCTATAGAGAGGTGCTAGTTTTTGGTCAGATCAACTGAGCTGGTTGGTTTCACAAGCACATTCCTACCAGTGCTAAAACACGCAAGGGGTAAAGGACAAACTGCCCCTATAGTGCACTTGTAAACCTCTCTAAAGTGAGAGGGTGATAGCATTGTGTGGGTGAAAGGAATTGAGCAATGTCAATGTTTGCCTACCTCGGAGCTCTAAAAGTGCTTGGGAGGAAGAATGGAGAGCAGAAATTTAACTCTTATTTTGTAGACTTGCATGTAGAGCAAGGTGTTTGGGTTTTTTAATTGAATTTTTTTCATGCAAGGAAAGGCTGGTTCCAAATAAAGGGCAAGAAATGCAGCATAAACATGAAGATGAATCTTTTGCTTTTCTTCCTGTCTTCAAAAACACCTAGACTGTAACTAAGCTCTGTGTGCCACAGTGGGTTATGAAAAATCAAAATTCAAGTATTTCCTTATACTTGCTTGCAAATTCTTCAGTATTAATACCATACAGATAGAGTATGGCTAAATAGTTAATTTTTCTGTTGTGTTTTGTAGCTTGATAGACACACAGCACATCAAGTGACCTCAGTTTATGAAGCTAATGCTTACGTGAAAGGTTACTTGAGGAAAAAAAAGCAGGTGTTCAGTCTGTATTGGGGGGGAGTTAAAGCTTACCTGTGAATGAAGTAAAACAACTAATTGAAGAGATTCTGTGTAAACCTGACTGTCATCACCTTAATTTTTATTTCATACTACTAACAGACACGTTGATCAATAATTAAAAAAATACTATGACAATATAAGTTTTTATTATTCTTACACATAGGTGCTTAAAGAAAATTATCTTTTTTCTTACTCTAGAAACTTTTGAGTAGGTGGAAAATCTCGTGACATGTTAGAGGGCTGGGTCTGCTTCTGGATGATGTAGTTTTTGTCAAACAGTGCAGTTTTGATTAGCATGAAACACATTATTATGGCCTAAGCTCAAGTAAAATTTTGGGGACTTAGTTTATGTTTGTATGATACAGATATGGGCTGTCTGCTTAATTAGTCTGTAGTTCTTCATTTAGATGCCTATTGTAAGTAACTTGTATTCGGATTGCATATTCTTATCACTGAATGTAAGGTATGGGGACACTGGTGTAGAGTGCAAGGAGACAGTAATTTAGGAATCTGGCCTGTTAATTTTACTAAAATATTTGGTGCTGAACAAAACTTTGAGTTTCCAAAAGCTTAAAGCAAACTTTGGTTAGATTGACTGAAAGCAATATAAAATGAAAATTATCTTGTTCGTGCTTTACTTAGTTCTAGAGTTAATGTATAACTGTATAATTTCGCCAGTAGTAAAACATTGTGCATGTTTGTGCTAGTGACTTTTTAAAATAAAAAATCCAACTATAACCTGTTCAAAACTGTTTCCAATTGGCTGATTTTCTTTTTCTTTTTTTGTTAGATGAAAGGGGCACTGACTGAAATTATCCAGCTCGCTACCTTGGATTCAGACCCCTGGGTCTTAATGGTAGCTGATATTTTAAAATCCTTTCCAGATACTGGCTCCCTTAACCTTGATCTTGAAGAACAGAATCCCAATGTTCAAGATATTTTAGGAGAGCTTAGAGAAAAAGGTAAGCCTTTTCTGTTGGTGAAAATTATAGAAATGTGATGCCTTTTCAGAAATAACCTGTCGGGCAGTCTTGCCATCTTAGCAGTATAGGTATCGGGACAAGAAGGATGTCTTTGTCTCTTAACTGCTACAGTTCATGACCTGACATGTTACGGGACTGGGAACTGTGATACTTGAGGAATGGTAACTCCTTAAATTATGTCCTCACACATCATCAGAACTTAAATGTCAAGATAGTAGTGTGAAGGGAAACACACAAGTTAACATGGATTCATCGGTATTGTAGACAGGCTGTATATGTGCTGATAGGTAATAACTGACTTACTGCTGCTCAGTAAGTTGAGGTTTTTCATCTGTTGCTCTGTTCTCTATGTTGTAGTACCAAAGAAGACAGTAAGGCTCTGTTTCTGCAGTGTTTGTGTGGAAGCACCACTGTTGTATTGAGCAGGTGGGGGTGCATCTCTGCTGGAAGGCCTCCTCTAGGCAACAATTGATAGGTGCTGCTGTGGAGTCTGATCACAATAGAAGTGAAGCTGCTGATGTCCAGCTTCTTACGGATTGCCGAGCAGCTGAAAATACTGGCTCAGGCACTTGAACAGTTGCTGCTTCAGTGTAGTAAATGGTGATGCAAAGTACTCCTACTGCTGTGGGTTTGATTTAGCACATTGCCTAGAAAAAGCCCTCGGGCATCAATGGGCAGTCACAGTCTTGGAGTGAGGATTGCAGCAGAGGAGTAATGAAATGACTTGAGGGTGGAAGCATTTTGTTTCCTTACTATAAACAAATGATCATTTGTCTGTTCACACTTTTGGTTTGGGCTTTTGAGTAGTTTCCTTTTTATGTGTAATTTTTAAGGAATCTGAGAATTCAATCATTTTAACTTTTATTCTGACAATAGTAGCTATAATTAAGATTCCTATAATTCGACTAGGTATAATTAACATGGAAGCTCTTACGAAGCTAATGTGAAAAACAAACATCCTAATAACTAGTTATATAATGTGTAATAATTAAAACTCAATTACTCTTGGTGTTTAAACAAGTAATCTAAAATTTAAAACCACCTGTACAGTCTAGTTGTAAAATGTTTTGCAATTAGCTATCAGAGAGGTGCTAATATAAATGTGTACTGTGTTAACTCTTTGTGCAGTAAGTGAATGTGAAACTTCAGCAATGTTGCCATTGGAATGCCAGTACTTAAACAAAAATGCCTTGACAACACTAGCTGGGCCACTTACTCCTCCAGTGAAACACTTCCAGCTGAAAAGGAAACCTAAAAGTGCCACTCTCCGAGCAGAACTCTTGCAGAAGTGTAAGTAGTTACAGCTAGTAGATAAGGTTGAGTAACAAATTAAATCATAAAAGGAAAATCAATATTCAGTCTTAGAAGATTTTTATGTGTATCCTCATACTGGAGAATAACAGTTTTGCTGGCTGATTTTTTTCTTTGATAGACTGATAGTGTGGAAGAGCAGGTGCAAGTCATTCTGGCCATGGGTACATGAAAATGATAATCTTGATTTAAATGCTGTTCAGATTTCAAGGCATAGAAAAAGCTGTAGCTTTTTCAAGCATAGATATATTCTCTCATGGGTGTATTTAACAGTTGTGAAGACATGGGAGGGACAGCTTTGGTTAAAGCTTCTGAAACAAAGCTGAAATGAGAACCTAGTTTTATTTTGCCGTATGTTTTTGCAACAAGAGGGCAAGAGCTGTCAATTAATGCTTTCTTTTGCTCAGCAGAGCTACATGGGGTGTAAAAGCCAAGAGGGCTTTAGCTAACAAAAGGCAACAACTGCATGTATATGTATTGGTAGCCACTTGATCTTAAAATAGTTTACTGTACCTGTTGTTCTCTTGCAGCAGCTTGCTTCTTTCTTGTCTGTGACTTGATTAGTTGGTCTTGTTAAAAATAAGATTCAAAACCTTTTATGATATTCTATAGAACTTTATTTAAATATATCAATCTCTGTCAAGTAAATTGTCCACTCTGATAATTTCTTTCAGCTTAGACCATCTTGTCAGTTGTTGTATTGATTTGGCACTTTCTCTGAATAATGTTTACCTTACATAAATAACCTGGGTTTTAATTGAAAAATAATCCTTTTTTTTACTATTCCCATCTCTTTATGTTTGGGTTATTAACATCTTATATAAGGAGCATTATATTGTCTTTTCTCAGCACAGATTCTGTAATAACTTAAGCCCTTTTTCTTTTTTAGCAACAGAAACTGCACAACAGCTCAAGAAAACTGCGGGAGTGCCTTTCCATGCCAAAGGCAGGGGACTGGTCAAAAAGATAGATACGACAAGTATGCCTCACTTTCATCACTTCACAGAAAGAAAATCTAATAAAATAGCCTTGATGAAGCATAAAATTGCCATCTAATTTTGTCAAAAATGTAGTTCTTTTCGAAGCAAAGGATTTCTCCCTCTCTGCCTCCCTCTCTCCTTATATTTAAATGTTTCTGACATGTCTTGTCAGAAAGAACAAGAGTGTGGGGTTTTTCTTAAATGGCAAATATATCTGCCATGCTTCTGAAATGTAAGCAGCTAATTCATTCTGTAGACTTCAGTAAGAATTTCATTTGCATCACTCCAGGAATAACTCCTGACTAATCTGTGTTGCTCCAAAAGGGAGCGGAGTAGATCACAGTAATCTGCTGTGCTCTTTGAAACGCTGTGAAGTAGACTGAAACTATCTTGTATTTGTATCATTCTGTGTGGAGAAAGAGGAGACAGTGTGCTCTGTGCAGCCAAGGCTGTGCAGTGCTTTCTGCTTCATGGACACGACACAGATGTAGAATTGTTCTTCAGATTTGTGTTAATAGATTTCAGCTGTTTGCTGAATTTCCCAAACTACTTGAATTTTTCAAATAAGTTTTCGACAAGGAGCAGGAGGAGGGTTCAGAATTAGTTACTCTAAATCACTGCACACATATAACATTGCTCACCACCAGTATGATGTTGAGGTGTCAAATTTGAGTGATATCTTGGTGTGGTGGCCAGAAGCTATGAAGTACTGTGTGTCAACACTATTTAAGATTTGGTTTTGAGCATCAAAGTTTGGCCACCTGTTGTGGCAGGAAATGCAAAAAGTGTAGTTATAATTCGAACTAAAATTGTCCCAGTATAGAAATGGACCAGTAGCTCTTCTTGGTGTTCCTTTTAGCTGTTGAACTAATAAAGCCAGATTTTTTAGACCTGGCCTTCAGAGCCAGGTGGTCTCTAGAAATAAGAATTGTGTGACCAGCTGGCACTTAACTCTGCTGAAACTTGCTCGTATTGGTTAGAGAGGATTGTCCTATGGTGAACAGGCTTTCAGTACAACATACAGAGGGATACAGAGTATCTAACCTCAAACTAAATTTCAAATTGTAGGATATGATGAGATTGTCAGGAGGCTCAAAGACCTGACGGATATGTATATGTGTCTCTAATTTTTTATCAGTTGATGAAAGAATGCTGTCTTCTGTGCTTACGTGAGGTAGAAGGGTAACAGTGTAAAGCTAGGGGGAAGACAGCTTCTACTACTTCACGTAGAATGGGGTTGCAAGCATTAGCCTAGAGATTGGCTATTACTCTTTATTTGAAGAGTGAAACCTAATCTGACCTTTGAGGCACATGCTGTGTCTTCTAGACAGTTCCACATTATAAACCTTCAAAGTTAAAGGGGAGAAAAAAGAGGAAAAGCTGAATAACTCCTTTTTAATGTTTAATTACCTGTAAAAAGAAAATATGACTTTTTTTTTTTGATCTTCCCTAAGCACCACTCAAAGGAATACCAAAACAAGCTCCATTCAGGAGTACTTCAGCACCCAGTGTATTCAGTCCTTCTGGAAACAGAACTCCTATTCCTCCTTCGAGAACACCTTTGCGCAAAGAAAGAGGAGTAAAGGTAGGTGCACTCTTAGTCTCCTTTCCTGCTCAGTTCTCCTAGATCTAAAGTGAATTTCTTAGGCTGTTTTGAATCAAAAATCAGTATATTAAAGAAAAAATCAGGCCAATATTTAGAGATGAACACTGTAAATTTATCAGTGGTTATTAATTTTTCTATTTTCTGTTTCTTTTTAGCTTCTAGATATCTCTGAGCTGGATATGGTAGGTGCTGGCCGTGAAGCAAAGAGAAGAAGAAAGACATTAGGTTGGTATAGCATGCTGCTTATAAAGGCTGCTGATACACCTGCAAATAGGATCTAGACTTGTACTATCATTTTGTTCTTCATTTGTTAAAACTTCTCTTCAGCTAAACTTTAAAAAAAGGAAAAGCCAAATGCCCGCTTTAAGGGAGGATTTTGTGTATTTTGCAATGCTCCTCATGTTGCCATGGTAATAACTTGACACAGTTGCATGAAATGATTGAACTAATCAGTTGTGCTTTGGGCAGCACATCGGTGTGTGAGTGGCTTCAGTACTGGAACTGCTCTGAGATATTTTGGTATGTTTGTTTCTACTGCCTCTTTGGCCAAGTAAATTAGTTGAAAGTAATGTTGAAAAAATTTATAGTAAATACTACCTGATCCTAGTGCTATACTTAACCTTATCAGGAAGATGCACTAGGCAGCGTATCTGCCCCAAAACAACTCTCTTGTATTTGTCACCATAAAAATGAGTACCTTCTCAGAACAAAATCATAATTGCAATTAAATTTTTGCTTGGGTTTTGATGCTTTTGAATATTGCAAAATTAGCCAGTTCCGCCCCATTACTCAGTTACAGTATCTTGATATGTGTTCTGGTTCAGTTCATAATTGGGTATATTGTAAAATGAACTGCATCTGCCAACTTCTCAGCATACATCTCTTACAGAATGTTTTAGCAGATTTTGAGAAATGCATTTTTATTTCTTTGTTTAAAAAAAGTGTATCAAATTCAATAGTTCAGGAAACTTCATTGAAGTAGCTTTTATTTCTGTGCAATAGATACAGAAGTTGTGGAAAAGCAAGCCAAAGAAGAAACAGTGGTAGAAAATGCTACCCCAGATTATGCTGCTGGCCTTGTGTCTACACAGGTAAAACCAAACACAAAACAACCAACCAAAACAAAGATGAAGGAACCATGATGTGTGTTATTCTTAAACTGTAATTATATTTTACTAGCTTGTTGAAATGTGGCTTTTAATGTAAAAATCTTTACATTAATTATTTCAAAATTCCATTATTCATTTCTCTAACTGAGGATTGTAGTCTTCTGTCAGAGATGAAAGGGATAAGGAGGGCTCTCTGACCCTAGAGAGGTAAAATTATTTTCATGAGTTCCTACAGGTTTTGCCCTGTGCCTGTGTATTCTGTGTGACCTTAGTTGGAATACTGTCCCCACAAGCCTCAGTGAGGAGCACTTCTCATTGGCCAGAAAGGAGAGCTGAATATAAGCAGCCAAGTAAGAAAGAAATCTTTACAAACCCACCTATATTCAGGCTTGAGAAAAGAACCTACATGCTAATACCCTTCTCTGGTTCTTTGCTCCATTTTTAGCTTGTAACCTTAGTGAGAACTGATACTCATTCAGGAGGCAGCTTTTTCTGAGGTCTCCAAACCTGTCTGTAACTAGGCTTAGCCAGTCCCATTGCTACTGAAAGGGGAGGAGAAATACAGTGGAACTGATCTGTCCAAATTACCCATGCTTCTTAAACACTTAAAGTTCAGAGACAGCTGCTCCTTCTCTTAACCGTGTGTGTCTCTCTTTTTTTAAACACAAAAGTTGCTTAGGATCTACTGAAAAAGCTGAACTGTTGCTAGAGGTAGTTCAGTCGGGGTGAGAGATGGAGGGAGGAGTTGTGTAGGGTTTTTCCCCGATTCTTTCAGATATGGTGCATTGGAAAAACTGTGATGAAGCTTTGTTTTCTCAGTCAGGATGTAGCTTTTGCCAAGAATGTTAGGTCCTCTCCCCACTTCAGAGTTAGAATCTGTTCTATTCCAGTAAGCCTTGGCCTGGAATCAGTTTGGACACCTGGGTTCTTTAGATACTTTAGATCATTTAGGTTCTTTAGATCATCTGAGGCTGCTGCCCCCAGTGTTTACAAGCCTCTCAGAACAACAGAAATCCACCTTCCCTCTTAAAATTTGGAACAAGAGAAGACACTTAAATGGTCATGGTTACTTCTGCCTTTAAGTCCATGCGTTGACATGCAACACTTGCCTTTGAGAGCATTCTGTTTGAAGGACCTGTGTGGTTTGGTTGGGGAGCCAGGCTTTCTTTCCTCTAGAGTGTAACAGTAAGCACATGCAACATGGCTGTAGGGGTAGCAATCTGTGGCATGCATGCCAAAAACACAGGAAGATACTGGTAGGCCTGTGTCAAGAGTGAAGGTCATTGCCTGTCTTTCTGCAGAATGCAGAGGGCATCTTTTTTGGTAAGCTCCCCATTTTACTGAATATTCACCTTACTTCTGTCTAGTAAAGCTACTTTTAAATGAATTGTCTTCTAGACTTAGTCCCCCAAAATGTCTTTCCTCTGCCAACCCTTTGTTTATAAGGTTGGACTGGACTAAAGTGAAGATCTTCAGAGATACCATGCTGTTGTCTTTATGCTGTGTGTGCAACACTGTGTGTAGTTAAGTGCAAAATGTGGAATTTTCTTTGGCTTGATCCTAGATGACATCCAAAATGTTAGTGTTGACTGCCTCTTTCAGTGGAAATAGGGTTTTTACCTGTGCTTTTACTGCTGTCTTCTGTTTGCTTAAGTCCCAGAGATCTTTGCATTCTCTTGGGTGATATTTTTTTGCTTATGGATGAACCCGGGTTTTTGCTTGCTGATGGCAAAGAGCATGTTTGCTCCGGCAGAAGATCTCTTATTTCTATAGTGTAATTCTTCAGAAATACCATCTGTGCAAATGTTACCATCTGATCTCCACGCTACCAGCTGAGGAATGGGACAAAGGAGCATCAGCTTGACTCTCTTTGCTGAAGTACATTCTCCATGATAGTACCTGGCGCAAACTGTGCCTTCAGAAGCAACTGTTATTTCACCTAATTCAGATGAAATCTGGTTGGGTTTTTTTTTCTCCCCTCCTAGGGTAATTCTAATGCCTGAAGTGTGTACAGGGAGTTAGGGTTGAAAGGGCCTAACACTTGCCCTAACAGCATCCATCATTGAGCTCCCAAAAGGAATATTGTAGTTGCCGAAAGAACTAATGTTGAAATTGTATTCAAAATGCAGAAACAGCACATGAATCTATGCAGTATGGTTGTAAGACTTTATTTTCTGTTTTACAGAAACTTGGCTCATTGAACAATGAGCCTGCACTACCTTCTACAAGTTACCTACCTGCTACCCCCAGTGTGGTGCCATCTTCCTCGTATATCCCAAGCTCTGAAACACAGCCAGGTAAAAGACCAGGTTTTTTTCTCCAACTGTATAGGTTGTCTAGCTCTTCTTTTATTTACAAACATCCTCTCCCTCAGTTCTAGTGAGTCGTAACCTTCATCCAAGAAGCCATTGCAGGAACCCAGCCTTTGGGTTTGGAGTAACCAGAGGTGTCATTTAACTTAGAAGAAAATGCTTGTTGGTTTTAAGTCTTAAAATGACTGCTAGTTCAGTCTAGCAAGGAGAGCAATTTACTGTGTTGTTTTTCCACTATTTTTTTAATAGAAAATCCAGCATTTTTTTTAATCCCTAAAGAGACACCAGTAATACAGGAGTCTAGAGTATATACTGTACAGACATCCATATGCATGCACTTACAAAACAGTTGCTTTCAAGGCTCAGAAACATTTCTAGAGGCAAGTACCTGTTAGCTTTCACACAGGCTGGGATCAAGCCATCCATTTTTCTTTTCACTTCTTATAACAATTCGACAGAATAGCTGAGCTCCTGCATGTTTTAAAAAGTGCTGCATTGTAGAATATTGCCTACAGTAAAAAAGTGTTCATACAAATCCTTCATTTCCACACCTCTTATTTTGGCACACTTGGTTTTACTTTTCCTTCCCTGCTGCACATTAAGCATTAAAGGGATGTATCAGTTTGCACTAACACATGTGCATGGCTAGGATTTGTTACCAGACCTTGCAGTGAAGAGAACCAACATTAACAGTTTACTGCATTATTTTTACTCTTGATTGATGTGATTTTCTACTGGAGTATTTGTCTGTGTATGTGAGCTGTGGCACATTGCTCACTACACAAAAATGCATGTGCAAAACCCGATCACTTCTCTTGGCCTCAAAACAATTCAGAATCTCTCTGAAGGTCTATGCAAATCTTCCTTTGGCAGAAAATTGGCATCTCTAGAAGGAATGCAGCCAAGAGCACATCACTGTTGTCAGCAGCTAGTGTCATTTTTCCAGAGCCTTGGCATTGTATTCAACAGTAGGAAAGGCCTGGTTTAAAATTCTCTATCTTCTTTGTTCTCTTATTTCTAGATTTTTTTTTTCCTTTTGGTGTATGAGGTGTCTAGCTTTTCTTATGGGCAAGAAGTGTAACTTCCCTTAATAAAAAATGCATACAGGAAATCCATAGATTTGGTTTCAAGTAATCTGAGGCTGTATAACTAAGGCATGCTACTCTGTGCAAGTTAGTTATTTGGACACGAGAGGAAGCCAGGAATGAAATTTAAGAGATTTATACAAAATTAAGGGATAACTACTTACAGATGTTTGTCCTCTCAGGTGTTCAGTGCCCTCTTCCACACACTACTGGATAATAGCCATATTAAAACCTTTTTATATTAAAATGAAGCCATTTTAGAAACTTCTTTACTTCAAAGATGACAGAGCACTGGAACAGGCTTCCCAGAGAGGTTGTGGAGTCTCCTTCTTTGGAGATATTCAAAACCTGCTTGGATGCCTTCCTGTGTGGCCTGCCCTAGGTGATCCTGAT
>WUAM01000383.1:7893555-7903588 GCA_024336885.1 Actenoides hombroni
AGACAAAAAAGGGTTGTTTTTTTTTTTTTTTTTCTCCTCCCCCCCCCCCCCCCCCCCCCGAAAAGCAAGCAGACCAAATCCCATAAGTACACTGATATACTAACAAAGACATTTAGGTGATTGATTAGTCTTTTTATATTGGGGAATCTTTTATTGCATTTTATTTTTAATTTTTCAGACAAATTATTCAACAGGACGAGGCAAGTATAAATAAGAAGAAAATCTGTATTCTACGCTGTCTTAAGATGTGACCAAAAGTATAGATTTCTTAACTTTATTTAAGCAGTTATACAGAATGTTGTAGCTCCTGTAGTGAGCAAGTTATTTGATGGTACCTGCTGCCGTTACGGAGTGTTGTGCATGTGTTGGTGGGAAACTGTCACACTGGGGGCTCTCCTCCACAGAATTACCCCATTTCAGAAGCAACGTAGATTGTGATTCTGACTTGTGATTTTTCTTTAAACAGAAACCAGCCTGACAAGTGAGGATGAGTAGTGGGGTTTAGTTTTTAGGAGTTCACTAGGATGCATTTTCATGGTTATAAATTATTTGATGATAGCATGTTGTGCAGTAAGGGCTGACAGTAGAATACACCTTTTAAAGGAAAGGTTTAAAGAAAAGTGACATTCCTTTTCTTGTCTGCATTCAAGTGTTGAAAGTTTTCTCACGATGACCAGTCTTCTGTAAAGATGTATGATACTTCTGTCTTAACTGCTCTTGCTTGCTGCAAATACCAAATAGAAGTTTTAAGGAGGAACTTTTAGAAAGCTGACTGACTTGTGGGGCACGCACTGTCAGTGGAAATGGTTGATGCAAGACACTGCAGTTCAGCAGTGATCAGAAGCTGCTGTGTGATGTCTCTTTTGGCTCACTTGAGATTAATGGGGGTCCCTCACTGCACTTGTAGTCTGCTGAAGTCAGTGCTTCAGAGCCGTGCTGTCAGGATGGAGACAGCTGTCCCTCTCTTCTTCGAGAAGCCTTTCCAGAATGCAGTGGAGTCAGTTGAGTGCAGTAGTGTACAGGAAGCTTAACCATGCTGCTGTTTGTATTTGCTGCATTAACAAAGTTAGTCTCCAGGCCTGTTTGTCTAAAGTCAGTCATATGCAATAAATCAATTTTTAAATAGAAGTATTTTTTTAATTCCATTAAAACATTAGGATGAGATGATTTAACGCTACAAAAATAATTTATTTTTAAAAGTGACTTTATGACCCTCAATACCAGAGCATTACTTCAACTTGATCTGTGAATCTAGAAAGTGGGGGTTTTTTTAAATGTTTAAAGAAAGGGAAGTTTTTGCAATATTATTATTAAAATGATGTGGTAAGAAGTAAAACTACATGGAGCTCTTTGATTCAGAGAATTGAATCATCAAATCTGTGGCCTGAAAATAGGGATAATGCCAAGCAATTCAGAAAGGGCAAGATCAACATTTAAATTCCAGTTTAATTGAATTGTTGCATACAGAACAAAATATGACCCTGGAACTTGATACTCTTTTTTTTGTCTGGCTTAGATGTTAGCTGGATTCTGTTCAGTGAACCTCAATGTGTGCTAAGATTAAACAAAAACACTTGTTGGCTCTAGACTGAGTTGCAGATGGACTGACAAACTGACCAGAGAAGTAGTTCAGAGTTTTTTGTAAAGCTTTCTTTTGTCCTTTCCTCTTCCCCTCTATCCATGCATGAAACTTTAGGAAAGCCCAGCCTTCTGAAGTGCATTGCTGCACCTTAGCAAGGTGTCCCAACTTCTCTCGGCCTTCCTTGTAAAGAAGCACCTGTCTGTGCAAGACAAGGCGTGATGCAAATTAGCATGTTTGGGTTCTTTAGAGTATGGAATACTGGAGAAAGAAGCTATGAAAGTGGCCTGTGTTCTCCCTGTCCAAACTTTTTATTCTTGGGGGAGGAAACATATATGTGCATACCCAGGCTTCTTTAACAACTTGTCCTCCAGCAAAGTGCTGTGTTCCTTTAGGCTCACTTTTCTTTCATGAGTGCCGTGAAGACCAGAAAGAGTGAAATGAGTGTAATGAAGAAGAAGGTGAGCCCAAGTAGGATGCTGAGCAAGAGTTCTGGTCATAGATTCCACCCTCCTTTTTGAGAGAACACTTTTTTCCTACTCTGGTGCTCTGTAATTATCTCCATACAAAACAGTCTAGGCTTAGTATGGTTAACACTCTAGTATTGGGCCAGTATTTTGTGGGTTAACTTCATTTTCAGTGGTAGCTTTGCCATTTAATTTTGATTTTAAATATCAGGATGCTGGATGCAATGGGGAGGAGCCTTTGGTAGTTGCTTGACATCTGTGTGGTATCGGTCACTTCTCTCTCATGAAGTTGTGTCACAGTGCAGACCACTTGTCTAGATGAAACAAGCTTGAAACTTTGACATTATACAGTTTAAGAATGAATCACATTTTCATAGTAACATCTGACTGGAAAAAAAAAAGACTAAAAAATTTTAAGCCAGAGCCCTCTGGGAATCTGGTGCCTTTAACAAGAACTGTCATTTTGTAAAATGTTACATCTATAGCATAGCCCATATCTTTTCTATTGGTTTTTTTTGTACAGTTGTAAATTCAAAATACTCTGTCTTTGGGTACGTATTTTCAGTGTAATACAGTATGTATAATAAAAATTTAGATTTTTCTAAGGAAATGGACTGATACTTTTTAATAATCGAGCTGCATATTGTACTAATGGTTGAATTGGTGATGAGTACCTGAGACCAAACAGCCAGCCTGCACGGTAATGTGTAGCAGTGTTAGACTTCTCACAGTGCTTCTGTGGTTACATTTCAAAGCTGCCCTAAGTTTTGCTGATTAGGTGATTTGTGAGTAGGAGACTTACCAAAATACCAGCGCTGATTTGCTGAAAGCTGATAAACCTTTAATGTCTCCACAACACGTGTGTGTGGATGTACTGAAGCACTGGAGCCACGGCCTAGAGGCAATGATATGAGGAAGGTGTGCCCTTCCTGGCTGCCTTGGGTGGCCCACCTGCTGTGTAAGTGTGGAATAAGCCCGGTGGGATGTTTAACACTGCCTTCAGCTAGATGACAGCAATGGTGGCCTCTCAATTTCAGAGTGCTGCAGAAAGTGCATGGGTTTTGGTTTGGGCTTGGTGGTTTGTGTTTTTTCCCAGAGAGTGTTTTCATGCTTGGAGACACCATCTCTATGGTCTGGTTTATCCTGTGATAACTCAGCTTTGTAAGCTTTCCTATTTATGTGGCTGTGTGTGGCTGGCCTAGTTCCAGTTTTCTTCTGTTTGGCCATGTGACGTGGCCCTGTTACACTTTCCTGTGCTGGTGCAGTGCCAGACATGGGCTGAGGTTTTTCTTCTCTGTGTCAGACTGACCTTATCAAATAACTAGGAAGGGAATTCTGTTCCAGGTCAGCTACTCTGGTAGAATGCTGAGAACAAAGCTTTGAGGATAGGTTGAGATGCACATTTTATTTCATAGGGCACTTTCTGTCGAAGAGACTTCCCAATGCCCACATGAGTGACTCGACGGTGACTTTATGTGAATAGGTATGTGCCTGGCTTCTGAGAATGGCCTGTACACAGTCAGACCCATCTATTTTTATCACTCCATGTGGCACTAGACATTTTGGATGGGCTGAGCTGGTACAAGCACACAGGTTTGGGGTTTTTTAATGTTTAAGATGCTACTCTAATATTAACTCTTGTGGCTGGGGATTGACCAAACATTGACATCTTTAAGACCCAGAAAAACTAGTGTCAGACACTGTCTTAAAGCTGTCCTGTAATCCTAATGCCTGACTTACTAGGAAGCTAAACTGTGCAGGTGTGCACGTGCTGGTTCTGCTGAGAGCAGGGATGGAAAAATAAGAAGAAAAAAGTGTGAGATGAGGTAGCTTTGTTTTCAGAAGCTGCTGTGTTTCAAGACGCTTGGGTGGTACCAGGTTGGGGAGAGATGCCTTCATCTGGCTCTCATCAGATGCTACTCAGGAATCATGATCTATTACAGTACCCTTACTGCTTCCTGGTAGAGATTTCATGATCCACAGAAAATGATCTGTTTCTGTGGATTCAAACCCTCAGCAGCATCTAAGCTTTGGTTCTAGTGTCTGATCCCAGCATTTGCTGTTGTTGAAATCCATAGTCTCTTTCTTTTTCATTTTTCAGTAAAAATTTATTTTACACCCCAAAAAAATTGTCTGTCTCTTCATGCAGCATAGTTGGAGACAGAAGCTTTCGTAGCTGATCTTGCTTGTGCTGGAATCTGCATTGACCCAGAGCTCTTGGCTGGATGGGACCCGAATTACACCTAATAGGAAAATCAACCTTGCTGCCTCCTTTCCTCTGCCAAATACTACATGCACTGGCAGCAGAAGCAACACTACCTGCACTGGATTTGAAATATCTCCCTTCTCTTTTGGGTTGAACACAACTCTTGGAAAACACTTCAATCTGTTCAAAAATATTTCAGTCTCTTGTCTGTCAGGTCCTTGGTGATGTCCACTAAAAGCTGTGCCACTGAGTTATAAACATTCAGTTTTCTGTTGCTTCCATGATACAGTGCCTGTGAAATCCCCTCCCTGAGGTATTTTGGTTTACTCTGTTACAGACCCACCTACCTTGTCAGCATTCCTACAGTTTGAGGCCTGTGGAGCTGATAGCTGGAGCTGTGGAGGTGCTGGATGTAAGCAGCATTGCCAGAGCAGTTCTCCATGCTGCTGCTTTGGGGTTTTTGGATGGCTGAAAGCTGCCCACAGAATGAACGTGCATATATGGTCAATGACTTGAAGGAAAATGCAAGACTCCTTACCTTGAGATTATTTAAGCTATGTACTGACAAATGCATCTTCCCTTCTACAGAGCCCTTTGTTCTGGATCGTGGCGAGAGCTGCAGCACTGTAGGAAGGCCCCATACTTTTATATGTGCTGGCTTTTTGTGAAGGAGGCAGGTTGTTGGTGTGCCCTGGGAGCTGCTGCCAGAAAAGCCAACATCTTCAGTTTAATGTTCAAGGTTTTACATCCCCACAGGACCGGCGAGAATTGGGCAATGTGTTAGAAAGTCTCCAGTTGCCGATGAGTGACCTCCCTGACCTGGTAAGGCTGTTGGTGTCTCAGCTGTGTCAGGTTTCCAATAACCACACTCGCTCCCTTTTACCTTGATGTCATTAAATTGTGCTTGTAAGGCAACTGACCAGTTTGGGCAGTTCTGCCCAGAGTACTGGATGGGTTTGATCTGCATCCCTGACACCGAGTACACCCAAGACGCACTGGTCCAGTTTCGAGTCCTTCACATTAAGACTCTTCTTAACTAGTGGGGACTAATTAAGAATTATATGTTCGGTGTTGCTTGTGAGACTGTAATACTCTTTTTATTACTTAAATTCCTTCAGCTCCTTTCTGCATGTGTTGCTATTCCAGCTACACAACCGCTGTGGTGGAGGTTTCTGTTGGTGCGGTTTGGGAAGAGCAGCGTTCCCCGGTGTTGGCCGGGGGTTTGTGTTGCGGTCTCCTCGCTCCCCAAAGCTGTGGTGCCATCAAGTGGCCGTTCGTTCAGGTGCAGGTTTTAATGGCTGCTCAGAGCACAGGATGTCTGCTCCTGGCTGGATTTTTCTTTCCTTGCCTGTGTAGCGGGGTCTTGTCCCTCCTCTTGGGCACGAAGCTGGTCTCGCTGTCACTCAGCGGCAGCACTGTATGGCAGCCCTTCTGTCCTCACCTGAAATAACGGAAACCGCTGGTGGCCTCCTTCCTGCTCACCAAGCTCAAGATCTTCCTAGAACTGTGGGAGTAGTCTGGTCAGAGTTCTGTAGCAAAGGTCCTCCTGACTGGGAAGCTCATCCACTGCCTATGCTCATAATGGTTTTGTAGTTAAGTTACTGAAGGGCCCTCAGAGGACAAGCTGCATTTACATTGCTGACTTGCAGACTGTTGACTGGCTGTTGAATGCTCTGTTCCTGAAGTCTGAGCTCCAGTGCTGTTTTATGAGTCCATTTATGTACCAGGGACTTGGAAGAACCTTGCATCTCCAAGGGGGTGCTGGATTCCCGGCCTCTGGGGTAGCGCATCCCATGGGTGTTAGGAGTGCTTCAGTCAGAGCAGGAGGCAGTGGTGCCTGCTGGCCAGTACCTCTTCTCTGGGCAGCTGGGTCTTGATGTGATTTGCAAGCTGCATTGCTTGAAGAAAAGTTGTTTTCCAAGAGAACCACCTGTCAGAAGCCAACTCGCAGCTCTTTTCCAGGTGATAGCTGCAGCCCAGCCCCCAGGTACTAGCTCATCAGGAACATGCTGCCAAAGGACCATAATCTTGTCAAATAGCTGGATGCAGCACACCAGGGACCGTCGTTTCCCCTGGCACAATGGGAACAAGAGGGTTTTGCAGTCGCTTGCTCTACTTAGCATGTGACAATCATTTGTCACTTGAGCAAAGGTCAAACCTGGGACCCAAGCAGTGACAGTGGAGTGGTGGCTAATCATGGGAGGAGCCTAAGCATAGAAAGATAAAGTGATCTTTCTGCTCTCATCTGCTGGCAGTCAATAGGGACTTTGTGACCTTAGAGGTTCATGCCGTGACTATGACCATTTTCAGTCTGATGGGTATGTCCATCTACTCCCAGCTCATGCACTCCTCTCCTTTTCACTGTCTGCACTGTAGGTAGGACCTCACCTGGGGGTTTTCACCCCCACAGCAATTGCTATCACATCCCAGTTAACAAAACCTGAGGTTGATATGGCAGAGGGCTGATGTTTGAGAGGCTCTTCCTGCTCTGTCTCTTATTAAATAAATAGCTCTTCTTGTAACCAGGTCACTTGGATATCCTAACACCCAGGTGACTTGCAGACAATAGTCCTCTGGTGGCCCTCAGGTTTATAATGTCCAGGTAGCTCAGAAAGCCAAGATTGCCCTCAGCAGATAAGATCTCTAATGGCACTTCCCTTACTTGCCCAACTTGAATGGTGGTGTGGTTCCTGGCAGCCTTGGACAACAGCTGTCCTCTCCAGGCCAGGCAGCACATGAGAGTTGATGAGAACTGGTGGTTTGGTTGAGCAGGATGACTTGTTCTAGGAGAAACGTCACCACTGCTGCCTCAGCCCTGGAAGGAGCCAGCTGAGTTTTGAGGGTGGAGGGCAGCATCTCATTTATTTGAGGACACAAGGTTCACCACCACTGGAAAAACAACCAAACTGACAAGAAGAGGGCCCTGTGCCAGCCTAGGACTTTGCTTTTGATCAGTTCTGACACTGTTTTTTATTCTCTGTGAACCAACTAGCAAAAGCATTTAATCTCAACAGAGACAAGCCAGGCAGGTCAAGAGTTCACAAATTAAGCTCTTTGTACTTTTCTGCCCTGAAGTGGCATCAGACTTTTCCTGTCAGAAGAGTATTTCCAACTTGCCCAGTTAAAGTGACTGAGAGGAAAGCAGCCTGCTTCACCTCCCAAACAGGGGCCTTTGAGGTCAGGGGAAGGGGTTTAAGATGCAATTTCCTTTTCTCTTCCATGTGTCAGGCTGAAACTCCCAAGTGAAGGTACTGTCACAATGGTGACCATCAACATCTAGTTCTTAAGTACTTTTCCAGTGTTTGTGTGTCCAGGAGGGTTGTAGCTCTGCAGGACCTGTGTGACTTGCTTCTGGGACGGGGGGGTGTAGGAAAGGCTCTCCACAAACGAGGGGCCCAGCTCATGGTATGGAGGGCACTCATCTGCTGTCAGTTCCTCTAACAATACCTCTCCCTGGGTAGTTGCTGGCAGTGTTCTGAGGGCACAGAGCTGCTTCAGCTGCCAGTGATGCTTAGGCAGAAGTTTTCCACCATTGCAGATCCTCAGCCCACTGGCTGTGCTGCTGAATGAATGGCCCCATGCAGGTTGTTGCCTTATTTACACCGACTGAGAGCAAACACCATCTGCAGAGGCTTGTAAAACCTGTAAAGCCAAGGAGAGACATTTTGCCTTGATATCTTCACCTGCAGGGAGAGGGCTGCCCTGAATCAGCAGTTGGGCAGTGTCTGCTGCGGGCTGCTAGGCCTGGGGCTGTGTCCTCAAGCCTGATATTTTGCTTCAGGTTAAGGTTGCATTTGACATGGGGTAGGCAGCTGGCCTCTGACTGACCTATACCCACCCAATCTGGTGATACCAGAGTTTCTGTAAAGACAACTATGTCATATTTTTCTTGCTGCAAAATGGCTTCCAGCTCCTCTTCTTTGTTGCCCATGCTGCATGCACTGGTGTAGATGCACTTCAGATGGGTTACTGATCCTGCCACCTTTTGGGGAGGAGAAGCCCTAATCTCTATGTGACCATTCTCAGGGGTTTCTGTGGTTTCCAACACATTAACCTTTGCGACTTTGCTGCCACAAAGAGACAGCAGACCAAGGGACCTCGCTAGCAGACCACCCCTCAAGCACTGGTGTGCTGTCCCCAGGTTCATCTCTGCCAAGCCTGGTTTTGCCCCTTTCCCCCTTTAAATCTAGTTTACAGCTCTTTCAGTGAGCCCCACTAACTTGGGCCTGAATCCTTTCCCCACTTTGTGACAGGCACACCGTGTCTCTCTCAAGTACTCCTGGCATCACGTAAACCGACCCACTATCAAAAACCAAAATACTGCTGGTAGCACCAGGCTTGGAGCTAGGTAATTATTTGTTGGCTCTGCCTGTTACTTACCTCATCTTTCCCTGTAGCCAGAGGGATAGATGAGAACACTACCTGTGCTCCTGATCCCTTAACCAGTTGTCCCAAGGCCCTGAAGTCTCCCTTGATTGTCCTCAGACTTCAGGATCATCATCAAGATCATCGAGTTTGATCCTGATCACAACAGCTTTGCCAAATTTGACACCCTGGGAGCAATGAAGGGGGAATTAAATACTGATTGGGAAAACCCTACACTCAGCAGAGGGTGAATTTTGGTTACAGTATGCTTGGGCTCTGTTAAAATGGAAGCTGCTTTTGAGCTGTGGACTCTTCTGGGGTTGTTTTTCTTCTTGTTTTTCTTCTTGCAGGAAATCCTGGGTGTCTAGAAAATGAAATCCTTTCACTTGAGGAGGTCACGGGGGGCTGGCCAGCAGCCAGGCACAGGGCTCCTCTGCGGTTCTGCCCGTTCCTCTCTACGAGCCTATCGCTTCCTCCAGGATGCTACTCTTGCATGCGTTTCTGCACGCCACAAAAAGAGGCTTAGATTTGCTCTTCTGCTCAGTATTTAGTTTGCACTGTGCTCTGAGAAGGCCAGTGACATCTTAAGGCCTGTTGCAGTCTCCCAATATAAAACCCCCCTTTGTTGGGGGGAGGTTGACTTGACCGAGCCACATGATCGGAGTCAGGTGACGATATTGGGCACAAAACCGGAGGAGAAGAAACAGCTGGGTGTAGGAGATTAGCTGCTGATCTTGCCTTTTGACAAGCCGTGCTACTCCTCAGGGAAAAATGAGTGCCTGGCCCTCTCCTCTACTTTGGAGCTTAACCACGGCGTGTTTAACAGGTAAGTCCTCCTGGAGCAGCGTTTCTCTTTGCTGGCAGATCGCAGAGGCTGGTAAAGCCGTAACACACGTCATCCTCGCCGGGGTTCACTGCCTTGGGGTGTTGTGAAGGGCAGGGGGAGAGGGAAGGAAGGCAGGAAAGGAAGTAGGTGTTGAAAGATAGGCAGTGTTGGAAGCCAGTTGAATATGGTAAACAAAAAAACTTGCTTTTACAAGAGAAAAAAAAAGGAGGGGAGGAAAAATAGAGCCCTATTACTCTGGGTATTGAGGATTTGCAGTGGCCTCTTCATGGGAGGCCTGCCCAAGAACAGGATGCCCCAGTATGTCACTTTCTTGGGGTGTTTTGCTAACTGGGTCTTTGTAAGAGAAACAGCATATATAAAAATGCCTGAATATTTTTGTAATCGTGCCTCTATCTGCTCCTCTCCATCTTCTCATCCTTTTGTACTGCTTAGCTACTCAACCACCCCATGTGTTTTTACAGTTAATAGTTTTGCTCTGTGGGATTTACACAATAGGAAGAATTTCTTCACCATGAGGGTGGTGAGACACTGGAACAGGTTGCCCAGAGAGGTGGTGGAAGCCCCATCCT